>JAWNNJ010001529.1:0-134600 GCA_035045125.1 Hypselothyrea guttata
CTGCATTACAAATTATACGAGAATAATTTGTATTACTAGAGAGTCAGGACAAGCATCGATGAAGACAAGTAAGGATGAAGCAGATCAGTCGGGCTGAAGGTTATTATCGGACGTGACCGACAGTAGAAGACTTTGTGATTACAGAAACAAATACACAAAGCGCACATATCAGGCAAACCACTCCATACCCCTCTTTCAAGTCGAGCGAATTGTCTGTAGTATATCTTCGCTGTTTCTTCAGACCCTTTAGACCCTTTTCTACATGTTTATATATGTAGGAAAGATTAAAGTATTTCGAAACGTTTTAGTTCACTACAGATCTATTCATCAATTCCTCAAATGCCCTATTTCTATTGAGCGAATTGTCTGTTGTATATCTTCGCTGTTTCTTAACCGATTCAAACCCTACAGACCCTTTTGTACATTTTTATGTATGTGGGAAATTTTAAAGTATTTCCAAACGTTTTAGTTCACTATAGATCTATTCATCTATTCCTGAAATGCCCTATTCCTATTGAGCGAATTGTCTGTTGTATATCTTCGCTGTTTCTTAACCGATTCAAACCCTACAGACCCTTTTGTACATTTTTATGTTTGTAGAAAAGTTTAAAGTATTTCCAAACGTTTCAGTTCACTATAGATCTATTCATCTTTTCCTCAAATGCCCTATTCCTATGAAATAATGTTGTAACTTTATCTAGCCCGACTGAAACACTTTGACAACGTTGCTTGAGCTGCAAATTCAATAATGAATTTATGTGAGACTCTGCTGACTACATTAAAGCACACCATTTCCTAATTAGTGCGTCTGGCATTTGCACAGAGAGTGGAAGCCTCCTCCTCCCCCCCGCTGCTTAGAGCGTTGTCTATATTGCGCCCCTCCATCCATCTTTATAATGCCTGCCGCATTCCTCGCTTTGTCGTTTTGCCTGCATTTGAAATTTGTGCACGCAAAAATAGTCAAAGCAAAACCACAAGCTGCGCATAACTAACTGGAACTGCTTTATTTGGACAAACCACAGGGTGTCTGTCCGAGACCCTCCAGTACGCCCCTGTTGCCGATAGCCAACTACAATGCAGCCACAAAAGCAACGCATACAATTTCCACTCACTGTGTAGAGATGAGCAATAGGGTTGAGTGTTAATATCATAATTTCAATTAATATCTCACTTCCGTTCAGTTTGCATAATAAGTAAGGGCGGTGAATCAAAGAAACTATACTTTTAACATAATTATGTTATTTAACAGAGCTGCAACTGCAGTTAGAAGTAAGGTGTATGAGCAGTTCTGTTAAACTGCTGTTGGATTCTTTATAGATGGCACATTTAACGATTGATGTAAAATAATATTATCAAAAAGGTCTAATAAATTCAAGATGTTAATTAATTTTTATATAATAGTAAAAGAATTATAACTGTTTTAATAATGTAATGAAATGTAAACTTTTAAATAAATATATAAGAAAATATCGCATATAAATCACAAATAATAAATTCTCAGAATATTCTGTTAAATATTATTTTAATCAAGCTATTACATTTTTTTTTAATTTTGCACATTTTTAATGCTATTACAAATTAAATTATGTGCAAATATTTGCGTGAAAATAATTTTTAATTAAAGTTTTTCATAATTAAATTAAACTCATTTACAATTTGCAACGTTGTTTTGAGTTCCAGTTCAGTTACAAAGTTTAAGTACTGTTCATCACTGGCAGAGAGCATGGAGCCATGGACCGTGGTTGGCTTTGGTTACAATTTTCGGCTGCTGGAACAGAGACCATTAAAATTGCATTTAGTGAAAATTTATCTGTGTGCAGAAAGGTAGCAACCGCAGGCGCACTTTGCACTTAGCTAGCTACAAGTGTGCGTGCCCGGAAACGGAAATAAAATAATTCTGCTAGCACTCGCCAGTTGCCAGCTCTGTTAGTTGCAATGGCAACAGCAAGGCAATACTCTCTGCATCTCTGTCTCTCTATCTGTTTGTCTAACTGTTTGTTTGTTTGCTGGAATGTTTGTCTGTTTGCCTGAGGGGCGAGGGTGGGGGGAGCAGCAAGTGTGGCAGCGTGTAGTCATTTATGCAAATGTTTGGCTCCAATGCTTTAACTAAAAACACTTTAACCGCATTCACCTTGGGCGAATGCTTGTTAGTAGCTATTGAAATCAGTAGAGACACCAACACAGCGTCACGGCCCACTGCCTGCTGCTCCCACTTCTCCGCCTCCGCCTCCGCCTCCGCCTCCTTCTTCCTGCTCTCTGTCCTCTGCCCAAAAGGCCGTAAAATGCCTGCAAGTTACGGCCTAGCCCAACTCTGGCCAAAAATGTTTCATTGCTCTGGGTGCTGCTCTTTCAGCCACACTTTCAGTTTGGTTTCAGTTTTGCTTTCAGCTTCTGCCAGGGTTGTTTCAGTTGCTCCACTCTTGGGGCACACCTTCCCTTCCTCCCTCCACGAGTCGCTGTTCTATGGAGTGTAGTTGCCTGCCTTAATCTCAATACACAGTCAAAGGTTTTCCGCAAGCCAACTGCAAATGCTCCAATACAATATCTGCTCTGCTTGCCCAACTGATGTTTCCCTTTCTGCCGAATAAACTCACACGTAAGCCGCTAACACTTTGGCGTGTTTATTATGGAGCTGTGTCTACCCTTGAAGCATTGTTATGCCAGTTATGGGTGTAACCACTCCAAGAGCTGCTTACATTTGTGGGGTGGTTGGTCGGTGTGTGTCTGGCTGATAAACTTCTCAAATCAGTTTAATCAGCTAGCAAAAAGCAGTTCAAGAGATTCTAGCTTAAGTAATTGCTCATAATTACGAAAACTAACCGAAAGTCGACCGGAACCGCAGACTTCAATTAAGCCTTTTATATTTGGAACTGTAACCGATTATAAAACCGATACAATTGTAAAGATCCAAAAACATTGTAGGATTTATTATTTCGGAACAAAAAAATGCATATTTTGCAGGGACCGTAACAGTTATAATTTTTTTCAAAAAAAATTAAAAATTATTATTATTTTTCAATTTTTTTGAAAAAAATAATTTTTAATTTTTAAAGCTAATTTAAATAATAAAAATCAAAAATAATTTTTATTATTGATTTTTATTATAAAAATCAATACGTAATTTTTATATTTTTGATTTTTTTATAAAAATCAAAAATAATAATTATTTTTGATTTTTATTATAAAAATCAAAATAAAAATCAAATTGAAATATCTCTTAAGCCAAAAGATCCAGATTATATATCGACCTATATATTTGATCTACACATTAATACCTTTCAGATGATGTATAATATGTATGTACAAATGCATGTACTTATGTATTTATGTACATAAATATGATTTTCAGCTTAGATACTTGCCCAGACCGCGGTTCATATAAATGCAGCTTGCACGAAAAATTACACATACATGTAGCAACAGCAACATATTTGTGTGTGTATGTAAATGCACACTTGATGATAGATATACAGTCATCGGCATAAGTATTTGGACAAAACATTTTGTTTTTTTAAATTTCGTTTATTTCTGAATTTAAGTAAAAATATTAGGTTTTTCAATTTTTGTGGTTAGATACATTGTATTTGCATATAAAAATACCAATTTGGAAATTTTAGAAATTTTTGTTGTATTTATTTTTTTTAATTATACCGAGAAATTAGCGCTTGCCGAGGGGACATAAGTATTTAGACAAATGCGTTTATTTAACATTTCAATGTGAAATTGCAATATCTTGATACATTTTATGATTAAAATCAATGAATCAAACATTTTTCATTGCATTTAAGCTATTTTGGAATAGTTTTGGAACTGAATCACCCAAGGATTCGCCCAAATCCTTTGAAATCCTGCTCTATGCATTTTTATTCAAATTTCTTTTGTTTTTGAATGGTTTTCCAACTGTAGTGACTGTTTCAGATACCCAGAACATGCACATTATGCCTCCTTGGCTGGCCCAGGGGCATAAATCGCTTAAAAAAACATTTTTTGGATTTACGTTCATTACCAAAAGTTTAATAGTGATTTTGAAAGATATGCATCTGAATTCGATCAAAAAAACTGTTTTTTTAAGCGATTTATGCCCCTGGGCCAGCCAAGGAGGCATAATGTGCATGTTCTGGGTATCTGAAACAGTCACTACAGTTGGAAAACCATTCAAAAACAAAAGAAATTTGGAATAAAAATGCATAGAGCAGGATTTCAAAGGATTTGGGCGAATCCTTGGGTGATTCAGTTCCAAAACTATTCCAAAATAGCTTAAATGCAATGAAAAATGTTTGATTCATTGATTTTAATCATAAAATGTATCAAGATATTGCAATTTCACATTGAAATGTTAAATAAACGCATTTGTCTAAATACTTATGTCCCCTCGGCAAGCGCTAATTTCTCGTATAATTAAAAAAAATAAATACAACAAAAATTTCTAAAATTTCCAAATTGGTATTTTTATATGCAAATACAATGTATCTAACCACAAAAATTGAAAAACCTAATATTTTTACTTAAATTCAGAAATAAACGAAATTTAAAAAAACAAAATGTTTTGTCCAAATACTTATGCCGATGACTGTATATCTATCATCAAGTGTGCATTTACATACACACACAAATATGTTGCTGTTGCTACATGTATGTGTAATTTTTCGTGCAAGCTGCATTTACATGAACCGCGGTCTGGGCAAGTATCTAAGCTGAAAAAAATCATATTTATGTACATAAATACATAAGTACATGCATTTGTACATACATATTATACATCATCTGAAAGGTATTAATGTGTAGATCAAATATATAGGTCGATATATAATCTGGATCTTTTGGCTTACAAGATATTTCAATTTGATTTTTATTTTGATTTTTATAATAAAAATCAAAAGTAATTTTTATTTTTGATTTTTATAATAAAAATTGAAAATAAAAATTACGTCTTGATTTTTATAATAAAAATCAAAAATAAAAATCATTTTTGATTTTTATTATTTAAATTAATTTTAAAAATTGAAAAACAATTTTTTTCAAAAAAATTGGAAATAAAAGTTTATTGTGTTTTCGAATTTGCCGTTCAAAAATAACTACTCTGTATTTTTCCCACATTTTTCAGAGGCTTTTTTGGGCTTTGATTTTTTTAAACTCATAATAATTATTTTCGGTCCCTGATATTTTGGTTCACAAAATTCCAACTAAATTAAATTTGTATTGTCAAATCTTGACCTAAGAATCCAAACAGAAATGCATTTGATTTAAAAATATATATGATAAATAAAAATCAAATTTTTTGAAATCTATTTTTGTTAAATTTTTTCATAGCTGAATTCTTGTTTCTGCCTACAAAGAACTTTACAAAATTGAAATAAATAATAAAAAAAATCTCTTAAATTTTGTTCTTGAACGATTCATAAAACGAGTTATCCCTAAAAACCAAACTGCAGCATTTGTTCAAAAAATATGGATTTAACGGCCATAAAAACTTATTGCGATAAATTTCACAATGGTGAAAACATTAACCCTGCAATAATTGAGTTCAAGCGATATGATTGAGATATGGATAATAGAATATACAATTTAATTGCAGTTCAACTGAAATAATATCACAAGTCAATTTAATTTAATTGTCTCAAACCTGGTGCAGCATTTGAAAGCTGTTATTTAGCGCCTTATTCAACACTGCCACTTACAACGGGCCAACAACAACAAGAACAACAACAACAACAACAACAACAATGGCCATAACAAAAACAAGGCAAGGCAAAGGCGAACTGGTGAAAACAAAACAAACATTTTCTCTCACGAAATTTATCGTTTGCATAAATTTGCTTTATTGCCTTGCTGCTGATCCTTGTTGTTGTTATTTCGTAGTGTGTGCGAGTGTGTGTGTGTGTGTGTTCGTGTGTGTGTGTGTGTGTATAGGAAGTGTAACTTTCCTTTGCAAGCCAAGGCAAGGCCATCGAGAACAGCAACAGCAACAGCAACAGCGACAGGCCAAATGTGGCGAGCAAAGTTTTCCATTATTCAATTTAACTAATGAAACTGAAAATTCATTTTACCACATTAACACACACACACACACACAAGCAAAGAGTGGGCTAAGAAAGGGAGGGGGTGAGAGGCCGCCATGTTAAATGTGGCAGGAAATGTGAGCCGTTGCCGCCGCCAGGACATGTGTGCGTGTTCTAATTCGGCTCCTGTTCGCTCTTGTTGCTATAAAACGCGAAAATTTATATTTGGTCAAGGGAACGCACAGTGGACATTGGCGCCGCCCCAATTCAATGCTGCCCCCCTCCCCACCCCCTTTCAGGCTGCCAAAATGTGGCGGCATTTTAATAATTAAGCATACTTTTGGGCGTTTTCATGTCCATTTGGAGTGTCTGGCGAGTCTTTTGTTTAATGTGGCGACATTTCGCCTTATAAATTATGCGAGCAAATGTGCGTTCGGTTCAGTTCGGTTCATTTATTTACCCAGCCCGCAAATGAGATTTACGAGTCGAGATTTCAATTTCGTTCTGTATGTACCTTCAATTTATATCATTAATTGTTGTGTGTGGATGTAAAATGTCTTTAGCGGGAAATAGAAATGCGTAACATAACTTAACTATCAGCAGAATCATCTTCATCGTCGTCGTCATCTTTGTCGTCGTCGTCGTCATCAGCATCATCGTCGTCGTCGTCATCATCATCGTCGTCGTCATCATCAGCTGCATTGTGGTCGTCATCATTCATCGCTGGACTGGAAGTGGGGCTGATTTGTTGCATGGCTAAGGTGTGCTCAGGATCTATATCCCGTAGGGTGTCCTCTTCCGTGACAGAGTCCGGGGTTGAGCTGCCAGCATCATCATGATCCGCATGATCTCCATTGCCCAGCTCAAGTCGCTGTGCAGCTACAGCGGCAACTTCCACACCAGCTCTGGCTCTGGAGGGCTGCAAGCTGTCGCCTTGCTTTCGAATTTCTGGAGTAGCCTTTGACTGATTCTTGAGACCTTTGAGTGTGGTTTCTTCGCCTGCAGCACGACGAGTGGCCGCGGAGGTCTCAGCCGCATCGAAACTGCCTCTAGGCTGGAGCAATGGCATCAGTTTTGGCTCAATGGTGCGCTCTTGTTCGGTAAAGTCGAACAGCGGGGGCAGGCGGCGTCCATTCGGCAGTTGCTGGGAGGGATCATTGCGCAGCTCATCGAAGAAGGGATGGGCACAAGCGGCCATGGGAGAAATGCGCTCGTTGGGCGTATAGGTGAGCAGCTTGGAGACCAAATCGATGGCCTCTGGTGAGGTTTTAATGCGAAAGACCTTCGCCCAGGGATGTGGCTTCAGTTGAGGCAGTTGAATCTGTTTGTAGTTGGGATTCATCGCTTGCAGCTGTTCCGCAGTTGGTGTGCCCATTACTTTGACAATTTCAACGATTTGATCCACGCCAGAGTCGCCGGGAAAGATGAGCTGACCCAGCATTAGCTCAGCCAGCACACAGCCAGCGCTCCACATGTCAATTTTGGTGGTATAATGTATGGCACCAAAGATGAGCTCCGGTGCGCGATAGTACCTGGAGCAGATATAGGAGACATTGGTCTCGCCAGGAATTAGCAGCTTGGCGCTACCAAAATCACATAACTTGAATACACCCGTCTCCGAATCCAAGAGCATATTCTGCGGCTTGATGTCCCGATGGCAGTAGCCCATGCTGTGCATATAGGCCAGACTTCGGAACATCTGGTACATGTAGAGTCGGACATAGTTGACCGGCAGGGTTTGCTTGGCCCGTGCATACTGACGCTCGACTTTGTAGAGGGTTTCGGGCATGAAGTCCATGACGAGATTCAGGTAAACTTCCTCACGCTTCTCGCCGCTGGAGTAGAAGAAATACTTGAGATTGATGATGTTCTGATGTCGGAGCTTACGCATTATCTGCAGCTCGCGGTTCTTGAAGCGACGATCCTGCAACACCTTCTTAATGGCAATAATTTCATTTTCCGGCAGTAGCTTGGCTGAAAAGACCACACCGAAGCTGCCGTTACCAACGACCTTGCTGTCAGTGTAACTGATCTCGACCATCGCATCGGAGCCATAGCCGGCTGTGGCTACCACGGAGATAACCTTGTTGCTATTCAGATTGTTCACTTTGGCCATTGCAAATAATTTTATTTCCTCAACCCGTAACACATGTATGGGTGTGTGTTTATTTGTGTTTTTATATTTGAAAAAAATAATTTCGAATTGGCTTTTAATGTGTCAATCTTTACCTACAAAGGCTTGCTGAATAATAATTCCAAATTATTCTTTAAATCACTCAAACATCAACTTATTAAGAACCATATGCAGCCAAATGATCCACGAGAAATATTTCATAAAAAAATTTAAATCTTTGAGTATTTCGTAGGAAACAATATTTTCTACATTTCTATTATTTTTATATATTTTTTCTATGTTATCCATTAAACTAGAAAATTTAGGTTATACTTGAAATTAAGTAATTCAAATCAAATTAAACAATCTAAAATTAAAATCTATCTAATATTTAATAAACGATTAGCAAATACATATTCCTTATTCATAATACTTACATTTGCGTTTTAATCTGTTCACTCCAAAACCGCAAAGAATAAATACAAACATAAATATATTTATATGCACATATTGATAAATCTTAAATAAACAAATCCTACATGGAAATATATCAACCCAAAGGTTTATAACATGCCCGTATTGTGGATGGGGTTGCGGTTTAGCGTTATATTTTAATCGCTAATTGATGACGCACTTAAGTGAAATAATCTGAGAAGTACATAAAACATATGTGGGTACAAAGTAGTAAAGTTTTCTAAGATTCTTCTGGGAGAATAGTCGTCGGGAGCTACTGAAAGTCGTCGGAACAAATCTATAAGCAAATAACGATCGGTACCTAGTAAAGTTTTAACATGGGTTGCGGAACTGAACTTGTAAAATTTATCCATATTTTATTCACTACGAGTTGCTTGGTAAATATATTGGAATTTCCAATCTTCGCCATCGATCCTTAATGTCAAAATAACGAATATAATTTAATTTGGAGAAAAAAGCCAATATGGCTATACATAACATCAACAAACATATAATAATAATAATAACATATAATAAATAAATATATATTGATATGAAGCAGGGATAAAAATATAAAAAAAAACCTCGACGTATAAAGTACTGGCTTCAACTCAGTTTTCGTTTTTTCATATATGTGTGATTCATCAAAGTGCAGATGATCAATACTATTGAAATATAATAAAAATAAATTGTAATTTTAAAAACTCTTATCTTCAAATTACGATCTATATATGTAAATAACATATATTCTGTTTATGTTTATTAAAGATATGTGGCGCGGCACTTGGTGTATACGGTATCCTTATGATCTTGGAAATCAAGGAATATTCTAGCATTCAAAATTTCTGGATGATGAATAGTGTGGGTATAATAACGGTCATTGTAGGGAGCTTTATCTTTATCGTATCGTTGGTGGGTTGCTGTGGTGCTCTTAATCTGAACGCGACAAAACTTCGAGCAGTAAGTTAAGGCACATAGTTTACAACAATATTAATTTGTTAATTATTCTCTTTATCCTTGCAAGTATTCCTTCATTATGTTTGGCCTGTTCATAATACAAATAGCGCTGGCTATATATGTGTGGACTCAATATGCGAAGGTTGGCAAATGCGTGGGCGAATCGGTGGAATTTTTATGGAAAAACGACAAATCTGGGAAAGAACTATTTCATAAAATGGAAAAGCAGGTGTGTATTAGTAAGTATTAAAGTGGGAACAATTTTCAAATGTTCTACGATTATTTCAGTTCGGCTGCTGCGGCGATACTGGATATCAGAGCTATGGCAATAACCCACTGCCCTACTCATGCTGTAAAGGCTATAAAGAGGGTGACCGATGTCCCAAACAAGAGGCCTACAAGATTGGCTGCAAACAAAAATTTACAGAGTTGTGGCTATCCAACTCAAAGGTTATCAAATATGGCGCTCTAGCTGCATCTGGAGTGATGGTAAGTCAACTGGATCAAGCTGATTTTAACAATTGCTTTTAAACCGTGTTTCCCACAGTTCTTGGCCAGCATGTTTGCCAGTTACTTGGTACATAAGATACGCAGCAATGAAGAACAATATGATGAATATTAAAGCATATACCTGTCTTGAGAAATGCTTGTCTTTGTAATCAAGTTCAAATAAGATACAGCATATGAAATTTATTAAATGAATGAAATTTATTAAATTTATAAACGAATCTATTTTAAGTCATTAATAATATTTAATAAATGTATGTATTTCAAGTGCTTATCACATGTTCATTGCATTTACTTATAAATTTCATGAAAAATAAATGTAATTAAGAAGATATATACAAATATTTTTGCTACAAAACAATAACAACGCGAGTAAATACAAGTCATACGAGTAAATCGGTATTGCCGATTGCGCCTTGGATATAATCGCCAATCGAATTTGAAGCCATCATGTGTATGGGCTTTCTCCATCAACGCTGTGAATTGAATTATGATCGGATAAGAAATAGCGAAGATATGAAACGGACAATTTGCTTGACAGTGGGTGTATTATTGAAACTGTGATTTGCTGCGATTTATTCTTGACTAATTTAATGCAACATAGTGATGTATATTCTACAATTAAGTTGCCCTAATCTATCGTAATATTCGTCGCTTTTTATTAAAGCCTTACAAGTATGTTGCAATTGGCTTTGTTGCGTTTATCAGCTCTTATCAGCTCGTCCTTAGCTGCCACTCGGGGGATGATTGCTATTTGGTGTGTGTACTTCAAGTGCCCTATACCCTATACCCTGTACGGTAAGTTTGCCAATTTGAAATGCTATGCATTGCAGGTCCTTGTCCACGTTCAAGTTGAAGATGAGGAAAACTTTTATGGCATCTGGCTGTTGTTGTCTCTATTGTCTTGGCCACTTGCTTATCGAGCTTGTCTTTGTGCTGCTTACCAGTTTTATAGTGTCTCTCTGAAGTGGCCCTGGGGGTCATCGTCATCAGCAGCAGCATCATCATCATACCCGAGCTTCGAGCTGTGGCAGTGGTAATCAGCAACAGTAATAACGACAAGGGTTGTTGTTGTTGTTGTATAAAATGTGGTTTATTTTGCAGTTATTTGTTTATTGTATACGGTATTTTATAAAAGTGACACACCCATTGTAAAATCTTGTTAGACACACATACAGAATTACTAATATATATATGTATATCATTATCAATATCAATATCATAATTTTATTTATCAATTTTAAACAGTTAGATGATGCTTAATAACTCGCTCCGTTTTTTATGTCATAATAATTAAGCACTAAAAAATGTGCATCAACTTACACATAGCACAATATTTGTAATAATAATAATTGTAATATTATTTCTATTTATTTATTAGTATCAATCTGCAGCTCTAATTAAACCGCATGCAGAATTGCATTATTACTTTAGTGGCAGTGTTTAAATTGGTATTCGTGTTATTAATTTTGATGCTACTAAAAGTATGGCTAAAACAGTTACATATTTACATGATAAACACACACACACACACACACACACACACACACACACACACACACACATACACATAGACGATAGTTATAGTTGTAGTAGCTGCTGTTAAAAATTATGCAAATATTTGCTCACAGAGTATTATTGTTGCTGCAAATGATTAAACTAAATTGGGCATGAAATATGTTCCAAATATGTATGTGTGTGTGTGTGTGTGTGTTTATTTATTCATTTCGGTTAGCGCTTACATAAATATTATTGAAATTTGCTGGACGTTGTTGGCATAAGTAAGTAAGTTGTTTATTTTTATTAATATATTTCTATTTATTTTTATTTGCATCTCTATGCCAGACGATATTGCATATTTATACATTGTGTGCACATAATATAATTTTATGAAAATTACAATTATGCTGTTATTATTAAATAAATTTATTTGGCTTTGCTTTTGCTTGTTTGCTTTACGCTGTGGTTCGCATTAGGTTTTTTTTTTCGCTTTAAGTAAAATTTAATTTTACCTCATTAATTTCTGCTGTTGTGGCATTATTTGAATGCGTATCAAATTGGTTCTTAGTAGTTAATAAAAAAGCATATTTAATTTACTTGCAGACCATACACACACACACACACATACCAACATACACTCTTACACACACACACACGCAGAGCAACACACGCATAACAATAAAATTTTATATTTATCGCTAACGATTTCCTCGTGCAGGCACTCTGACTTTGTCTCTCTCTCTCTCCCCTCTCTCTTTCCTTCTCGCTCACCACATACAAACAAATACACTCGTAAGCATAAATATTTTGTGCTGCCTACTCTTAGGCGGCTCTTGGTATGCCGTTGCACTATGGGCAAAAACAGCAGATTTTGTGGCATTTATTTATATCTTAAACAATATCTCAACAAATCAAAATTTTTTATTTTAATTTTTGATTTAGATTTATAGATTATAAACGAGTTTATTTATAGAAGTTGTAGTAAAACTATCTTTTTAAGGAGCAAGTATACCAATATCCGCGCTCTTTTAAGATTCACTGTACGTAACATAACAGTTTACTGTTATTCCGATAAGTCACGCCAATCAACAGTGAATTTATCGAAATTTGATAAATGCATTTATGCCACAAAATCTCGGATTTTTCCCACAGTGCGTTGCTGTCTTCTGCCCCTGCTACTTTTGCTGCTTTGTTGTCTGTGCCTTTTCGCATATTTTAATAAATTTTATGCTGCCGAAATACGCGCCGCTTATCATTAACGCACAATTTATTTTTGCTTTTATGCGTGCCGGCATTGTTGTTGTTATGTTGCTGTTGCGTGCTGCTGCTGTTGTTGTTTGTATTAGTATCTGTGTGTTATATTTGCTTTTTTGGCTTTTTGATTATTTGCTTTGCATCTTAAGTTAGACTGACTTACACACATACGCAAGTATTTTGCTTAGCTAATTAGTTTCTAGCACAATTTGATTTTTCTTTCACTCTCTCACACACACACACGCACGTTCTTCACACACACGCTTATTATCTATTTACATGTTGGCATAATGTACATTTAATTTGCAAACGCCATGAACTTTGAGTTTGCAGTTTTACCCACAACTTTTAAATGTTGTTTATTGTTGTTGATGCTGATGCTGTTGCTGATGTTGCTGTTGTTGCTGCCGCAGCAGCTGCTGCTATTGTTTTGCACAAAACTCTAGCATACTTTTAAGCGCATAGTTTTAGTTTACTTGCCACTTACACGCCTTACAACCAGGCTTGCTGCTGCTCATACAGTTGCTGCTGCTGCTGTTGTTGCTGTTGTTGCTGCTGTTGCTGCTGTTGCTGTTGCAGCCAAAGTTTGCAGAACGCTGTGGGAGGCGGCGCAGAGGCAGCTGAGGCTGCTAAAGCTACTGCTGCTGCTGCTGCTGTTACTCGTACTGCAGAGTCCTTGGCCTGGCCGTATGCAGGGGCGTGTTCGTTGTGGGCGGGCATTGGCTATTGCAAATTAAATTTAGCTAATTCTCACAATTCTGTGCTCATTTCGCTTACAATTGCGCTCTGTAGTTTGCAGTAGTTGCAGTTGCAGTAACAATTGTTGTTGTTGTTGTTGATGTGGCATGTAAAAAATGAATAAAAAACAGAGGCATATTAGAGCAAGTTGGCTGCAAGTGCTTCATCTCAGCGCTAGAGTGCATTGAGTGCATATGAGTATGCGTATTCGTATGAGTGTGAGTGTGAGTGTGAATATGAGTATAATTGTGCTGTGTGAATAAGCAAGTGTGTGTGTGGGTGTGTGTGTGTGTGTGTGTGTGTGGGGATTTGTTAGTTGTGCTTTTCTTTCGAACTACTGTGCGTAAGCGTACATAAAAAACGCTTAAACAATGTGCGCAATACAAACTTTACTTTAGGGCCAAAAGGGCCATTAAACTATACGCTGAAGCACTTAAATAAATAATATTAATACTATTTGCTATGCCATTTCTCAAGCACTTGGCCGTAGTTGTTGTTGTTTTTTATGCTGCGACAGGGCAAAAAGTAAATTTATAGCACAATGCTGCTGGCGCCACAAGCACAACAATAACTACCACAAAGCTCACTGAAATAATTACTTAATTAAATCATAAACCTTAAAAAAAGAAACAAAAACAATAAACCAAATAAAAATGCCCAACACATAATTTTAAGGCCAGGGTTGCCGAGTTTTTATAAAGACATTCATAGGCTTATCTCCTTTTTTGGCGACAAACAAAATATTTACGAATGCCACGCCGGCATTTTCAACATTTTCAGCGATTTTTCCCTTACGCTGTCATTGCGAAAACTTTGCCTGTGTTTTGCCTTTGCTGTCGTTCAATTTTCTTTTACTTTCTGTCCCCTTTTCCTGGCTTTCCTCTCAACTCTACTACAAGTCGCGCATCGATGGGCCAACCAAAATTGACGCTGTACTACAAGGGAAAGTGCTTTGTTTATACACTACACAGACGGTATTAGGCTGAATTCTAGACAATTTTGATTTTGTTAAGATTTTTATAAGTATTTAATGCCCAATTATTTGCCAAGCACTGCAGCATATTTAAATCCGTCTAGACTTAAATTATGTAAACAACAATGAGTGTTTGGAGATGTATTTAAAGCTGTTGGAGTGGCTTCAGTCGGAGGTAATCGACAGTTAGTTTGCGGTTTTAATTATATAAATTATAAATATAAAAATAAATATATAAATATGTGAAATTTAATTTTTAAACTGTTAAAAGTGTAAGCTTTAAATTCAAATGTTTTTAAATAATATTAAAAAACCCGCAGTTAATTAATTAAGGTTTTCCTTAAGCTGCTACAATATGTAGACTTTTTTAGAGTATTTTAACTTTCACACTGAATTGTGAAAACATTTTTATTCTGTGCTTTTTTTGATACTTTTGTTTCACGTCTTTTTTTCTGTATTTTGCTTTTGTTTTTGTTTATTTGGCTGCGCAAAAGTATTTGTGCGATATGAAATTGTTGTTGGTTGAACCTTTTTGCTTTCATCGCTTATTTTGTGAGTGTGTGTGTTGAAATTTGTATTTATGTTTGGTCGGAGGCCTGGGCACGGAGACACAAGGACATACTTGTGAATAGAAAGCGGGAAGCATGAGTATCATTTGCCCAGCACTCGCCTAGCCTCGTAAATTTTAATGTTTTTGCTTTTGTGCCAGGGCCATCATATTTTCAGCTCTCTTTTGTCTGTATATGTATGGGTGTGTTTGTGTATGTTTGGTGAAAATTATGTATATTTTTAGCACTTTCGCTTGTTTTGTTTTCGCTTATCGAGTTTGAAGGTCATTTGCTTAGCTTTTACTCTCTGCTCGCTGTGTGTGTGTGTTGTGATATCATATCTTCATATGTGTTGTATGTCTGAAATAAATGTTTGCCTGCCTGGCTGCGCAGTTAATTTGTTGTGAAATTGTCATTTTGTTGCTTCAATGGCTGCGTGCAATGCGGTGTATGAGTAATATTTTTCTGCCCAAATGTAAAACCTTTTTAGGGGGGGCGCGCTAATGAGGCGCAAACAGCAGCCGACTGCCGACTGCCCAGGGTTGCAGTCTCAGAGTTTTTGACTATTTTCTGACCAAATTGAAGCCACGGCATGTTTCCGGTTGCCTCCACCCCTGGCACAAATTTAAATTGACATGTTTAAAGTCAATTTGTGCGCTGCCTGAACTTTGGCCCATAAACAAGGCCATGCCCATCTCAGGCCCCGGCTGACATTAACCTATTCATTTGTAAATGGCCTGTCGAATTCTGTTTGAGACATTCGACAGTCGGCAGTTGGCAGTTGGCAATGCGCATTGTCTTCGCGCGGCATAAATATTTGTGTGCCTTTTGCCCTGCCGAGCGTGAAAATGTGGAAAATAAACAAAACAGAAAGGAATCGACTCGACTCGACTCGCATCGAATCGAAACACCACGGGGGGCGGCAGTCAAATCAAATGTAAATCCAAAATGAAAGCAAGCAACCAAAGTGAAATTGAAATGAAAGCGAAATGCGAAAACGAATGCCAATGCCAATATGAAGAGCAAGTGCCTAATACACAGAGAAAATAAATTCATTTAAAATTTGAAATTCTCTTTCTATTGATTTAATATTAGCGCAGAGTATGGCTAAATTATGAACGAAGAAACTGTTATTTGAATTATTGGATTGATTTCAATACATAATTACAACTAAATTCCAGTTAAAACCAATTATTGAAGTATTTTTTCAACAATGACAAAACAATCCAAGATCAAGGCGTTAACTTTAAATAAGAGTATTTGATTGATAAAAACAACTATTGAAAACTTAAAGTTTGAAAATATTTAACAAAGTTTTCATAACAAAATTTTGGTATTTATGTAAGATATATATTCTGAATACATGCCTTAAACTATTGCAGTTTAGATAACTATTTTTTTTTTTCTTGGAATTTTAAATTATTTATTTTACTTTCTTACGGCTTTTTATTACAATTCATAATAACTTATGCCATAATAATGATAAATATGTGATATTGGGATAATTAAAACTATTTTAATTTAAATATAAAATATCTAAAAATTATGATTATTTTTTATGGAGCTCAGAATTCATAACTGCATTTATTTTAAAGCCATATCGTGCCCTTATTTTTCTCGGTGTATGACAGTAGTACTATTATTTTGGCGGGAAGCTTCTCTGCCATTTACCATTTTCTCATTTGGCATTGTCGTTTGTAGCCCCCAGTTCGCTGCCAGGCAATTGAAAATTGGCAGCTGGCAAAGTGCTTTGACTTTGGCACCCAAACTGTGCCGCTAAAGGCCGCAGCCGAACCCAAAGCCAAAGCCAGAGAGATAAAGATGGAGCTGCCGTCGAGGGAGCTTGAAGCTGGGAGCTGGGAGCATGGAAGTCATAGGCCTAACGGGCACATTAATACATAATTTATAATGTTTTTATGCTGTATTGTTATTTTTTGTGTATTGTTGTGTTTGCTTTGGGCTGTTTCGTTAAAGACGCGTGGCAGTTTGATTAAGAAATTTCAACTAAAAGTGGGACTTTAAAGTTGGGGGTTTTATCAAAAGTGCTGGCAACAATTAAAACGGTTCTCGACTGCTGTTTGCCTCGTTAGCATAACAATTGCATTACAAAAGTCAATAGTAGAAGGAGGGGGCATACTTTTAGGGCTTATGCCCCAGATGCAGAACAACATTTGAAACATTTGACTTGCAGCTGCTGTGGTTGCTGTGGTTGCTGTGGCTACATGCGGATCAAAGGGCGGGGCAATCCTACTTGGGTCAACATAATGCACTCGCAACTGCTTGTTAGCTACAACTAAAAGTAAAGGTAAACAGCAACTAAAACAGTTCAAACAGTAAAGAATACAGAATACAGAGTACAGAATACAGAAAAAGAAATGAGGATAACGGATAACGGATAACGGAAATGGGAAAACCAACAAATAAACTTACCGGCGACTACTTTGTATAATTGGCGATAGGATTATCTCTAAACTGGAGGAAATGTTTTGATTTTGTTGCAAATTCGAGTGCGTATTGGAATTGTTTGGTCGTGCTGCTGTCGTGCTAGATATTGCTGCTGCTGCTGCTGTGGCTGCTGCTGGGGTGTTGGGGGCAACGGCTAGGGATGCTGTTGGGTCATTCGCATTCGCATTCGGATTGGAGTTGGTTTGGCTACAGCTATTGCTATTTGCATTCAATGTGGGACAATTTAACGTTTGGTTGGCTATGGTAATTGGCAATATTTGTTGTTGCTGCTGTTGCTGCTGCAGTTGCAACAGTTGCTGCTGCTGCTGTGAGCTCATGTCTGAGGTGCACTGTTGACCACTGTAGACATTCGCATTGCAATTATCTAGATTAATATTGGCCAATGCGCAAATGGCTGCTCCTGTTGCAGTTCGATTAACATTGTTGTTGTTGATATTGTTGCTGTTCCCATTGCAGCTACTGTTGCTGTTGCTGTTGCAGTTGCTGTTGTTGGCACTATTGTGGCTGCCCGTGGGCGACATCAAAGGCGCATCGGCATCAAACATATCCTCCGCCTCGGCGGCCTCATCATCGTATACATCATCGGTGTCTTCGGTTTCGTCATTTGTTGTATTCGCATCCGGCTGCAGCGCCTCCAATACGGCCATCACCTCGTCCTCTTCGCTGCAGGAGTGCGATGAGTGCATTGCCTGCATTGCATTCGTTTGGGTTTGGGTTTGGTTTGTAGTTTCGATTTGTGGGAGGAACACAAAATAAGGTTTAGCTTTCTGGCAGGCGGGTTCCGGGTCTACATACAATAACTATGCACTAGTAACTAGCGCTAGTAACAGGCACTAACTAGCACAAGTCTCACATGCAATGACTAGACTAGATCGTTTAGCCACAGTTTTAGCACAACATTATCATTAGCAATATCATTAGCACTATCATTATCATTAGCATACGTATTAGCAACAGTGTAAACTATTCAAATGCAGGCAAACATGCGCCATGCAATTCACAAATTTACAAGTATTCAAAAGGAGGCTTAACAAATAGATTTGCCATGTTAACAAATTAATAAAAATATTTGCAATCGCATTCAACTTAAATTCGATTCGATACAGTAGCTGCCCATTGTGGGCATATTTGAATTTATGATTAGATCCGCAGGCATACAAATTTTAATTACACACAATCAAATGCAGTGTAAAATACACCAACAACAATGCCCACAACAACAATTGCCACAACAACAACAACAACAAGGACAACATGAACAACAATGGCAACTGTGGTTCGAGTAACAAAAGCTCGCCTGATTGCGTTCATAAAGTGACCGCCGGCTAAACACCTGACCAACATCAAATCTTCCCCTTCACTTCCCTGCTTACAGCCCCTTACATTGTGTACAGAGTCTGCAGGGGGTAGGGGGGGTAGAACACATACACCCCTGCGGATTTTCATTGATTGCATTCGGCTTCTACTACATGATAATTGTTCTTGTTGTCGTTGTTGTTCTTTTGGTTGCAGTTGATTGTTATTTAGATATTTGCTTAATACAGGTTTTCCGTGAAATTCAGTATTCAATTTTTTAGCACCCAAAAAAAAAAATAGAAAGGGGTTTACCAAAATCTTTCCACTGCGTCAGTCTAGCTATTTGTATATTATTGGAAAAACAAAATTTTTAAAAACAACATTCTTTTGTTTCTATTCAAATGCAATTTAAAATGTAACAGTTTTCTGTTGTTCAGGATTTTGCAAAAAATCTGTTAGTTTGATAACATTTTTCAATGCTTATATACTTACTTTATTAAATATATTTATTTCTGCTTTAATTTATGTTATGCATTCGCTGCTTTTGCCTAGTTTCTTTGAGAATTGAGCGTCTTACTATAAATACTTATAAGCATAGTTCAATGGCAGTAATTTCCTAATTGAAATGGCTATGGCTATTCTATATAAACTTTGGTCAATTCCCAATGTATTCTCTTTGGATTCTCGTTTATGTCTCAATCTCAATACACTTAAAAGCTCATTCAATTTGGCCAAAGACACGTTTGTCGAGGCACATTTGCTGTTATTATGATTGAGTTCAATATACACATAGATACAGATATAGATATAGATACAGATGCCGGTCTTTGTGTGTCTGTGTGTGTGTGTGTGGTAAAGTAAACATAATGCCGGCATCTCTTCTGCTTCAGATACACATTTGTAAATGAAATCATAAAGGAAAGGTGCACACACACAGCGGGGCATGTATAGTAGTTGGCATATGTATATTTGTATCTGGCAGATACAAGCACTCGAAGCACTTGGAGCTTATGCTTTTTGGCAGGCCAACAAAAACTTTGTTAAGTTTATTTTGTATGGAGCGCCAAAGTTTGTTTGATTTGTTATTAATTAAAATTGCATTCAACTTGAAAATTGTATTGTAGAGACACAAAGAGAGAGGGGGTAGCTTATCTAAGGCTTCTATTTTGTGTGTGTGTTGCTGTCTAAGCCTTACTATCAATAATGAAGTCTGAATTGCAGCCTAATGGAAACACGTACGAGATTGCTTAAATCAACAGAGGCAGGAGAGAGGGGAGAGTTCTGGAGTTGGGTTCTATAGCTATTGGCATTGCTTCTTGCCTGTTGAAATTTAATTAATTTTCTTCCAGTTTTATGGGTGTGTTTGTCTCAGTGCATGTGTATTGGTGTGTGATATCTGTGTGTGTGTTAATTAGGCATAGTCTTTAAGCAAACACGCCCCATGGTTCTTTGGCCCTGACGCAAATGCATCAAATTGCCTGACAAAACGCTGGAGACTATAAAACGCCCCCCATCATTAGCAGCACCCTGCTAAAAAAAAGGACGCTTTCAATGTCAGTTAACTGCCGTCTGGCAACTGTCATGGCCAACAGGCGTGTCAACAGACACACACACACACACACACACAGACATAGACACACTGCTATAGATAATAATTACCTATGTCACTCGAGTTAACTTCTTTTTTATGCATAGACCGGCATAGGTTGTACTTCTGCTGCTTTTATCCACAGTTCTGCCAGACACATGCATTGTGGGTATTATTATTTTTATTTGAAATGTTTTTGTTGCACATAAAAGTGTGCATAAATATTGAAAGCGACAGATGTCCCTGTGCGACAGACAAAAGACCAGCTTAGAGGCACATCGAACTGCACAAAATAAACATGAGAAACTTTCGCCAGCATTTATTGTTTGAACACTTCATAATTAAATCATGCTGCGCTCAACATAATTCATAAAAAATTCAACAAAAAAAGAACAAAAAGCATTTGTTAAATAAACTTTTCAACAGCATTTTCCGCACTATTTGAGTTCACAAATTGTTTTCTGCATATGAATCAATTGCCTGTGGAAAATATTTTTATAGCAAATTTTTGCAATTGTTTTGCATAAAACAGCAAAAACTGGATATATACTGTTTGTAATATCGATGAAATTCTAATACTATATTGACTGCATGAATAAACATTGTCTACAGCCATGAATAATTTCAATATCAGCATCAAGGCTGGGGCTCTAGGTGGAATTCGTTATGCCGGCAATTGGCAAATTTATTATGCGTGAATCACATTTTATTTAATTTAAATTGTTTGCAATATTTTCGTTGTTTTATGCTATGTTTTAATTAAATTCATGACTATGCTGTTGTATTTAAAACCGACTCTTTAGGTAACAGAGAATAATATATTCAACTGGCAAATGAAAACAATTATTGTTTTTGTGATTTCTGTTTGAAGATGTAGCTTTCAAAATATAGAACTTGAACTAAACCTTACTAAATTGATATAAATAAAAATATAAATATAAAATAAATATAAATATTTCGCCTCTAGCCTATGGTCTTCTACTTCTACATCTGCCTGTTTTATATTTATTTATTTATTTATTTAAAACATGTTTACACAATGTTATTATATCCATTTTCAATAGACGCAGTGTGAGCTTTTTAATCTGAGATCATTAAAGTCATACTCTGAAATTATCTTTATGTAAAAGCAGAAAGTAAAGCCATTATCATGCCTGGCTTGCGCCATTAAATCGAGTAAACTGTTTATTCAAAATTGAATTATGTAATTTAAACAATGTGCATAATAATTACATTTACTAACAGCTTAATCTCAGTATTCAATATGCCCGCATTTTGTGTGGCTTTAAGCGCATTTTGGGGCGAACGCTTAAAGCTCAATAAGAGCGGCCATAAGACGTTGCTTTTATTGTTTACCAATTGTGTTAATCTAACATTGCTTATTGTGAGAGTGTGTTTGTGTGTGTGTGTTTGGACCTTAGGGCGACAACAACCAAGTAACAACTACACAAGTCAAACGGCTACGAGCGGTAACTCTTGGAGCGGACAAGTTAAGTGCGTACTGGCCAGGAGACAATGCCAACAACAACGAATCGAAACTTTTGGCACATTAAATCAGCAAATTTATTGACTTAACTGCTTTGGCAAGGACATGCCAAATGCCCCGTGCCGCAAGTCGCAAGTCGCTTGCCGCATGCCACATACCCCAGCCACGCCCAACGCCCCCTGTTTGCCGTTTGCCGTTTGTCGTTTGCCTTTTGGCCTGGCCAACACTAGAGTATCTCTTTCAGCGTGTGTCTTCTGCGTATTTTCTGGCTCTCTCTTTGAATTCCTGTTCTTGCTGCTTGCTGTGCTGTCATAATTTTTGATTTGCTTGTTTTATTTGATGTCCTTTGGCTGCTGTTGTTGCTGCTGTTACAGTTGTTGCTGTTGCTGTTGTTGTAGTTGTTGTTGTTGCCTGGCGCTGTCTTCGCTTTACTAAGCTGCCTCCAGCTTAAGGAAAAACAATTTTGCAAAATTTATTTTATAGCAAAATTATGCCAAACATTTGGGGAATGTTTCTATGTAGTAGTTGCTGCTACTGCCATGAAGGCCATTTTGCGACACACATACATGCACACACACACACTCAGATCTCATATGTGTGCGGGTCGAGCGATGCTGGCACAAAATTTATTTAAGAATTGTAAGTATTTTTGCTCTGCTAGCTGCGAAATTTGTGCCATCAACTTGAGTTGAAATTATTTGCTTGCCCACTGTGCGCTGCCTGCCCCTCCCACTCTGCCACTGCCCCCACCACCCGCATTGACTCTACGCATTTGCTGTTACATAAACTTGGATAATGTAGCGCAAATAGTTGCTTATTATTTATGCTGCTTTATTGCCCCGCAGCTCCCTCTCTTTCCCTCTCTCTCTCTTTGACTCGCATGTTTGTCTTCTTTGCCTTTGAGCAATTCATTTGAGTTCTAGACAAAAATTACTTGGCATATTTCAGTTGTTAATTACTCATGCGTGAAATTGTAATCAAGACTCTGTGTGCACATATTTTGCGTAATTTTAAGCATAGTTTAGACATGATTTAAGCGCAGCAGCAGACGCTTTACTCTATTAAATATTTAATAATATATATAGAGCATATAACACTTGTATTTATGCTTCTTGACTGCAAAGAATCTCAGTTAATAAGCAGCTATTTAATTCTTAAAGCTTCAACAGTTCGGGCTGTAACAGCTGTTAGCTGGCTGTTAGCTAAAAACAGTGTTAGTAAACTGTTAAATCAGTGTTATCAAACTGTTGGCTTAATTACAGCTGGCTGTAAGCTGACTGTTGATTAGCTGTTAACTCAGTGCCTGCTGTTAGGTGACTATTAGCTCGCTGTTAGCTTGGTCTCTGCTGTTAGCTTGAATAAAACGACTTGAAAATTGTATAAAAATACATATAAATAATAAAATATTTGAGAATTTAACACTTTGGCATTTAAAACCCGCTGATTTTGCTCTCTCCCTTTCTTTAAAATCTCTCTTTGTCAATACCCCTGACAATTGTTTGCCTTTCTTTACATTATACAACCCCATGCTTCGACTGCGATTTAAAGTGAGGTTGAACTTTAACTGCTGTAATTACAACGCGGCACATTATGCTCTATCTGTGCCGGTGTCTGTGTGTGTGTTTGGTGTGTGTGTGTGCCTGCTACCACGCCTATTTTCGCGCAGTCTATTTAAGTTAATTAAATTCCAGTCTATGTGCCAGACACAAAACTCAGATAGCAGCAAGTTTATTTGCCAACATACATTTCGCTGCTTTTGATAAGCGCACACAGACACACACGCACACACACTCTCACTCACACTAACTCATGAGAGTGTGTGTGTGGAGATAAGTGTGCATGTAACTCAGCAGCGAGTAGTCCTTTTGGAGCATGGAGCTGTACCCCTCTGCCTTATCGCAGTGTTTACAATGAGTCTTGCAAAATAATCAACATAAAAGCTTCAGTTGGTTATGAAGGGAATATGGGCAAAAAGTATCTACAAGTACGTACTACGTGTATCTATTAGAGATGTGCAAAGAACAAACATTATACGCATACTAAATAAATAAATTCAAGTTGATAACGGAGTGTCCAAACTTGTCCACTTGCCATTTGCTGTTTGCAACTGCAGGTTGCCACAACAAACAGCGAACGAAGTGCCCAAGTTCAGGGAGATAAGTGCGAATAAAATACGAATTCAATTAAAGTTAGGCGACAACTGAAAACAAGAGAAATAAAGGAAGCGAAAAACATGCAGACACGAAACAAACAACAAAAGAGACATTGAGACAAGATGCAACATTCAGAGGATTTCAGCTGAGCTGCAACAACATGCGACAGGTTGACGCAACATGCGAATGGGGCACAAACAGCCTAGGGCTTACTCACAGTTTGTTGCGTTGAGGTGACATTCGATGGCGCGACATTCTGTCCATGCTGCAGATACACTAATGGCCCACCACCAGCAGCACCGCCGGCAGCACCACTTGCCGCACCACCTGCCGCCTTCGGCTGTTGCACAATGGGCGGCGGCTGCTGTGTGGGCATGACGGCGGCGCCTTTGTCAAACTGATAGTACATGACATCGGTGGCGGGTGCGGTGCCGCCATAGAGCGGAGGCGGCGGGGGCGGCGGATCCGCCGTCTGTGCGCCAGAGATGTGATACGCGCTCGCCTGCTGCTTGGGCGATGCGGTGCCGGAGGCGGGGCCAGAGCCAGAGCCAGTTGCCAGGCCAGGCGGCATCTGTGGCATCTTGTAGTTGTAGATGTAGGGACGCTCGTACTCGCCGCCATGTATGTAGGACAAGAAGAGATCAGATTTCGCCGGCTGTAGACCAAAGCCGCCGACATGACCTGCGCCCATGCCGCGTTGCCCCAGGGCGCTGCGATTGTAGCCCGAGGTCTGGGCCACGCTACTGCTGGCATAGTGCATGGGATAACAGCTGGCGTTGGCCAGCTGAGAGCTGCCACCGGTGAGCAGCTGCGTCTTGGTCACACTCTGCCCCGATAGGCGGCGGGTTGGCACGCCAATGTCCGACTTGGCATCGCGTCGCTTCGCCTGCGCCGCACTGGAGGAGGGGCCCTGGTAGTAGTAGGGCGCTGCCGGATTGTTGGGCCACTCGACGAAGCTGCGCTGCCGGCTGAAAACACCAGAGGCACCCATGCCCATGCCAACACCACTACCAACACCAACACCATTGGCCGTTGCCAGATTACCCGTGAGATTGCTGCTGCTGCGGCTGGCAACGCCGGCGCCGGCAGATCCCTTGCCCAGGGCATTGTTTAGACTAAACTTGTACTGATTATTCTCAAAGGTCGTGTAGCTGAGCAGGCGATTGCCGGCGCCAACGTTGCTGCTGCTGCCGCTGCCCCCGCTGCCGCTGCCCCCGTTGCCGCTGCCCCCGTTGCCCCCATTGCCATGCGACAGCGTTGGCGGCGGCGTTGAGTTAGTAGCTGTGGCTGTGGATGAGGCACCATGGACTGGCGCCAAGCTCTGTTTCGGGTTAGTGCATGAGGAGGCGGAGGAGGAGGCGTATTTGTAATTGGACTTCTGTTGTCGTTGCTGTTGTGCGAATAGTGAACGCTGCTGCTGCTGCTGATTACTCACAGTCTGTTGCATAAGGCTGTTGTAGCCACCGCCAGTGTTGCCACCTCCGGCGCTGCCCACCGACTTGCGGTGGCTGCCACTAGAGGCACCAGAAGACTTGTTTGTGCCATAGCGTGTGCTGTCGCTGGACCTAAAAACGATAAGGAGAAAGGAAAAATATTGGTTTAAAGGAGAATTGTATTAAAATAAATATGAAAACGACGACTACTTAAAAAGGTTCTTTGATATTACATATCAATTAAGCTCTTACGGTCAATGAAGGTCTAAAAACCATAACAAATAAAATTAAAGATTTCAAAAATTTTGAATTCAGCTCTGGTAATTTAATAGAATCTCAGATTAAGAGACTGATGCTGTGGCCAAAATATTTAGATAGATTTTATTTTTTTCACATGTTTTAATTATTATTTTAATATTTATCTATTGATAATTTTCCAATTTTCAGTCCAGTTTTTTACATAATATAGGAATGGGATATTTTTAGCTGCTATACGGTCTTACCTTTCTGAGGAATACGCATAGTCCTGATCGGCTCCCAGACCTGAATCCGTGTGCTCATGCGACACACGCAACGCTGAGTTCTCCAATGGGCTTAGATTGGAGCCAGTGGGTGATATGAAGTCACCCATGCTCATGCTAGACATCATGCTAAAGAAAGTATCACAAAGTTATCGATAAATACCCTATAGATACCCATACTGATGACTGCTCTCCACTTACCGCACCAGACCATGTCCATTGTTACGCTCGCATTCACGCGAGGATATCGTGCTGGCGGAGCGTATGGAACCGTTCTTGGGCGCACCACTGCCGCCACCAGCACCACCGTTGACACCACCTGCATTGCCATCATGCGGATGCGAGCTTTGGTAGTAGAGCCTAGAAGGCAGCCTGATGAGAGACTATCTAGGGATGCGGGAGGATTTGCATACTCACCCTCTAATGCGATCCACACGATTCTTGGCCTGACCCACATTGGCGGATCCGCTGCCATTGGTAATGGTGTTGCCGGATCCGGTGCTTTTGGCACCCACGCTGCTCTTGCTGTTGCTCTTGTGTATCTTGAGATTGGAGTTGGATCGCTTGGAGTTCGTCTCCACCACAGTGTAGGGAATCTCACGCAGCTGCTGCTCCGACATGCCGGCGGTGTCCACCAGATCGAACTGCAGATGCTTGGCCAGCTCGCTGTTCCACATGCGACTGCGCGACTCCGAGGGAGATCTATTTGGGGGAGGGGCTTAGAAAAGGAAGAGAAGAAAGATGGATGTTTACTCACTTGTTCTTGCGATGCCGCCGTGACTTGTGGTGCGAGTGGGTGTCGGAGTGGCTGTCGTTGCTGTGCAGACTACGTGCCACCATGCTGCTCTTGGACACGGATGCCTGCTGCACGGAGCTCTGGCCCAGACTGGCCTCTGCCTGCCGACGCTGCACCTCGCGCCACTGCGAGGTGGAGTCGATCAATTCGGCACTGCCGCTGCGCATGGAGGAGCTGCGATGACCCGAGTAGCTGCGTCCCCTTGTGCTGTCGTGATCGGAGCCACCGGCGGAGTCCCGTCGATGCCGATGCGAGCGTCGGTGCTTGCGATGATGGGAACGACCTGAGCGACCAGAGCCACGCGACAGTTCGCTCTCGTTGTCGGAGGTGCGACGATGTCGATGCTTGTGCCTGAAGCAGGGGAATTGAGTGGGTCGGATCTAGGGGAGGACGCGACTGTACTTACCGACGCGTGGAGCGCGAATCGTTTGATGAATGGCTCTCCACGGAGCTGGAGCGATAGCGCTGCTGCTGATGCGAGGCGGATGAGGAGCTGGCGCGTTGCTGTCGCTGCTGATGATGCGATGACGACGACGACTGCTGCTGCTGCTGCTGTTGATGATGATGATGATGATGATGATGACTCGTACCATGACCGTGGCTATGTGAATGATGATGGTGCAGTCCACCGCCCGTTGTGCTGACCGAACGCACCGAACGTGGACTTGACGGATTGTGACCGAACAGCGAACGCTGCTGGGATCTTGGCCATGGCGCGCTCCGTGTGCTGCGCGGCGAGTCAGGTGTCTGCAAATTGCTGCCGTTGTTGTTGTAGCTGCTGGAGTTGTTGTTCTGCTGGGAGGACTGCTGATGGCTGGGACGCACGCCCAGACTGGTGGGTATGCTGTAGGTGGAGCGGTAGGGACTGTCGTAGTTGCTAAAGGTAGGAGAAGGAAATGGAGATAGAGAGAGTGTGTGAGCGAGGGGGAGAAGTGGGTGCGATCAGTCAGCAATTGCAACGCTCTGTCTCGCATTATTTTGCCATAAATTTAAATTGTTTAACATAAACGTTGATTAAAGTCTGCAGCATCGCTGCATTTAGGCTGTCGCTTGCTGAGCACCAGGCAACCAACCAACCAACCAAGAGCTGGATCGCCCTCAGCTCACCTCCAGCTCTGCTCAGATCGACACAGACAAATAATGCGCGTGTGTAAAATTGAGTAATTGCCGCACTGGCAATCAGCGGGCAATCATTTGCGAGCTCCCCATTGCCGGCGACATGGACATGGACAACGACATGGACATGGACATGGAGCTGAAGTTGGAGTTGAAGCTTCAGTTCGAGTACGAGTACGAGTACGAATACGAGTACGAGTTGCTTGTGAATGCGAACGAATGTAAACGTGAACATGGACTACCCCGGACGTGCCATGATGCCCGGTCGCGCCTTGTGATTTATGTCCCGCTTGCCATGGTGTGGGCAACTTGATTGGCCTGTCCTGTCTGCCACTGACTCTCTGTCCGTCTGTCTGTCTGTCTGCCCCTCTGACCGGCCAGCGTTTGGCTTCTTTGTTTGCAAATGATAAACGACGTGAGCTATTTGCTCATCTCTCGGTGTTTTCTTCAACTCTTTTTTTTTTTGTCAGCCAGTTCTGCTCTGTGGCATAGCGATCTATCTGTTCTGGCTGTCTTCCTAGGAATTGCTGCAGCAGCGATTACATTACTCTGCTGCCACAATCCTTGGCTACCATCTCGGGTTAATTTATGCATAGATGGTGGCCTCAACACGAGCGACATTGATGGGGTCAATGCGGTATTGCCACTGCTCAGCATAATAATAAGATTTACATCAAATTGATCGTACAACGAATTGCCATGCTGTATATTAAAAAGAGATTGGATATTCTTTAGCTTTTTTTTGTCAAGAGAGATCAAGGCTGTTCGATTTCTTCGGCAAGCAACGGCAAGAAACAATTTCCATTTATTTGTAAACTATTCGTAATTTCATGCAATAATTTTAGTGCATTACTGCGGATTTTCAAGAATGCTTTACATTGTACCATAGAGCGTTGTTAAAGGAAATTGCTGTATATCGGAATTGCATTCACTTCCTTATGTAATAAGCGTACGTCTTCTATGTGTACTATTTTTCTATTGATCAATTTATTCTCCATACTCAAAATCTCTCCCTGTGTACACTTTTTTTGAGAAGTAAATCTTTCTCATCTATAATTTTTAATATTTTCTTATTTAGTTTAACGTTTTTTTTTATTTTATAGTCTCTTGCGTTCACTAAATCTAATCCCGAGTGTCTTTGAGATAAGATCTTTCATGTAGTTACTGTAAGACTTTATTTTATTCTTTATTAGTATTCCTCTTTTATTCCCCCTTTTCATTCTCTAGATTTTTCCTTTTAACTATGCTCATAAGTACTGCTCAAAGCCAGAATTAATTCCGTCTACCCAACCTGGTTCATAAATCTTGCAGCTGCATGAGTCAATTTCCATTAGAAGCCACATCCTGGCAACATTTCCGTAATGCCAATGGTGACGCGGCTCAAATCGCCGATTCTTTTATTTGTTCATATATAATTTGATGTTCAAAACCATAAAACATTTAATAAATGTTGCGTCTAGACAATGTAACTGCCTTCAAATGGCAACTAAATGGATTTTGAGCACGGCATGGCAACAAAAAGGCAATGCCACCGGAACACTTGGCCAAGGATAACGCAACAACAAATAACAAGTATTAGAACAATGGCGAAGGCGGCGGCCTGTCAAACCCATCAGACGCATACACACAGACACACGGACACACAGATACACAGATACAGTTGGGGCGCCATGATGAAGTGTTTTCAGCATTGTTTTTATTGAAGAGCGCACTACAATAGACCAGGAGGGGACCCAAAAAGAGTTTTCACTATGCCAAAACGGAAACTGCATATGAGCTGCCCCTTGGGTAACGGTATTTGTTTGGCTCTGCTGCTGCAGACAGACGCCCCAAATGGAGTGAAAGCAACAACAGCAACAGCAAAAAAAAAAAAAAAACCCACTCACATGTTGAAAATTAAAAACAGATCAAAGGAAGATGCTGCAACGAGCAACTGGAGAGCACTTCCGGCGCGACTCTCCAAATTATTACCGAAAAAATGCCCAAAAAGGACAACTGCAGCCAAAGGAAGTGTATAAAAAAATGTATATACATAAGTGTGTAGGTATGTAGATATGTATGTTTGTTGGTAGAACTGACGTTGGGTAAATCAAAACTTTTGTGCATGAAATGAAAACAAATGATGGATATTTGGAGTACTCACTTGGCGTTTGCGTTTGCGTTTACGTTTGGGTTGCCGTTGCCGTTGCTGCTGGCCAAACTCTGCAGCGGCAGCGGCAGCGGCTGTGGCAGCGGACGGTTGCCAATGACGAGGCTGCTGCCGACGCTGACGCCGACGCCAACGCCGACGCCTCCTCCGCCGTTGCTGTTAAAAAAGTCATCAATCACGCGTCGGGGCTGGCGCTTGGAGGGGACGCGCGTGAAGGCGGGCGGCGCTCGTCCGGCGGCAAGTGCATCCTTCTCCGTTTGCTTGTCCGTGCGACTGATGGCGGGTATTATTTGGGTTGGGTCAGACATGCGATGGTTGGGCAACATAAAAGTAGGCATAAAGGCGTTCAGATATATTAACACAACTGAGCAACAGGAGAAGAACAAAACAATACTTCTAGTACTATATATGTATACCGAAAACAAGTGAAATACAAAAAAATAATAATAATAAAAAAATACAAATAGTACAAGACGCCGCTGAGCTGCTGATGGCTGCTCGTAATGAACAGTGAACCATAAAAAGGTTGTAAAAACTTTCATTTGTTTCACAAATTAAAAACGCCTAGACCCAAGCCTGCGCCTGTGTCTAGGGTCTAGGGTCTGGGTACAGTTTCAAGAACTCGTACAGCGTATAGTTGGCAGTCATAAAATGCGCTGCGGCGCCCCAAAAACTTTTCGACCGCCTTCGCCCACCCCCGGCCAATAGTTTCGCTTGCCTGAGTTAAGGTTAGCCACGTGAACACGATTTAGGAGCAGTCGGAACCATCACCAAGTGCAAGAAAGTTTTGCCCCGGCCAGGCCACAGTCACCACAAATGGCTGTCATAAACATGGACCTAGGCCTTACACCGGGGGCCACAAGTCCCTGCCACATTCGTCATGCACAATTGCCTTGCATTTGGCGTTTGGTGTTCAGCTCTCGGCTCTCGGCTCTTTGCTCTAAGGCATTTCACAGAAAGTCATTAGTGGGCTTTTGCACTCGACTTGAGTTTGTTGGACTGCCCGCAGATCCGACATTTTTATTGGACTTCCAATTAGCTGAGCAGCCAAGCTGGTGTAAACTTGATCTATGCGAATTTCAACTCGGCTTACACGCCGCCCATTCCCCTCTCGCCTGCCGTTGCCCCTGCCCACATGGGAACTGGCTCGAATTGCAGGAAGTGCAAGTGGGAATTGCAGAATACTGCCTGCACATGGCACATGTGTGCGAACTGGTTCATTGTACGAACTATGTAGCTCAGCAGTGGTTAGATGGTTAGATGGTTGGGTAGTTAGGTAGTTAGGAGGTTAGGTGGTATTGCCCTTAATGATCTAATCACATGAGCCGAACATTGAAAAGAATTTTGAGTGCTTGCTAACATTTTAATTGGCTGCACATTTCGGGCGCATCAAATTGGCCCGACTGGCTAATAAATTGGCTCTAAGCCAAAGCTCATAAACCGCCCGGGCATCTTGGTAATATGACCCTATGTGGTGCAGCGGTTTAATAACATTATTGCACTGCCAGCCAAAGTCATATACTCCCTCTCGTAGCTTGGCAACACTTCCGGCAGAGCGCATTTGAAGTGCTCTCTGGGTTAGTCCAATGTGCTCCTACTCACCTGTGTCTGAAGCGCGAACCCAGCTGAAACAAATCCGCTGCGTGTGACTGGGAACTGGGCAGAGGAGCGACGCGCACTTGCCTGAAGAACGCATGATGCTCCACGCAGCATCTCCACAAATGTTTGCACGCCGATTTGCGTGGAGTTTCGAAGCCATAAGTGCTGAGCTCATTCTGCAAGCAAAAAACAACCAGAAGAGGCAGATGCCGATGCAAATGCAGACAACGTGTGATAAGCACCAAGTCAAGTCACAACGATGACGACGACGACGACGGCGACGAGAACGATGAGCATGTTGAATCTTGAGCCGACAAAAGCTGCAGCCAAATTGAGTGAATGAATGCCCGAGTGAATTCCCAGTCGTAGCAAACTTGCCAAAAAAAACCCCACTGCCAATCTCAAGTGTGAATTCTTTGACAAAAAAAATTGTTATCCAAAAAAAGAAAAAAACCCCTACGCAAAAAGAAACCTAGAATTTACGAAACTTTTGGCTTTTGTGTGCGTCAAGTGAGCAAAAGTTTTTTGATTATCAAAGCGTTAGCACCAAAAAGTGTTCAACTAAGAAAAGCTACCAGCTAACATCCACCAGCTACTTGTTGTCTAACGAGTGCTTTGGCCCAAGTCCCCTCCATCCTGGTCTACTTGAGTCTGCTGACAGCTAAAAGTTGTCAGCCAACGTAAAAATTGGCGACACTGCAAAATGGGTTTAAAAAAAAATGGAGACATCAAGGTGTTCTGCCTTGACTGAAATTTGTATACACTTAAGGTGATTTCTGTAGATCAGAATCATGAAGAGAGCTTGCGACTTGAGATCGAGAGATCTCTTTATGGTAAAACAAAGTGATACACCCAAATTTATCTCAGATTGGACATCAACAACCTAATTTGTTTAAATATACTATCTATTTATTCCTAACTCTAATTGAAATTAAAAAGAAATCAAATCCATTTTCAATTGCAGTGTACACCTCTATTTAAACTCTTTTGAATATCTGTTGTCCATTCAAACTTACAAAATGCGAACTTGAGCCTGGCTAACAATTGGACGCAAAAGTGCCTGCTTATACCCTTTCTGTGAAGAGCGTTATAAAACTTGCTGTCGCACAACAATAGAAAACGAACTGCAAATTGTGCGAAGCACTCGACAGCGAAATATTTATGGTTTGAAGCAAATTCGAGTGCTTCGTCTCGTCTTTATGCGTTTTATGCTTGTCGTTCTCGTTGTCGTTGTCGCCTGGCGCGTTGAAATTTACATTTTTATCGCTTATCCTGAGCATAAAATAGCGTCCTTTATAATAAACTTTGGCAATGCGCGGCCAATAGTAATGAGCCACGGTCGTCTTGTTGCGCAGCACGACAATCCCGCTGGGCGTCAGGCCCAAGAAGTACTCCACGCTGTCCTCGCCCTGAAAGCAGATGCGGAAGAGAGAAAAAGAATTGGCAATGAGGCGAAATTCAAGAGTTGCAGCCAAACTTCGAGTTTTGAAGTTTGAAGAAAGTTGTTTGTGGCACAAAGGATATGGCTTTTGTTTCAGCGACACAAAAGTTTTTGCTGGCCATTGCCAAAAAGAAAAGCCGAAATGTGTTAACAAGTGCAAAGTTCTTTTGGCCCTCAAAGACTTGGCCTATTAGCAAGTGCGACGCTTTATGGCCAAGCCGTTATAACCCGCTGCAAAATATATATGTGTGTGTGTGTGCGTATGGCAACAAATGTAATTTCAGATGTTAATTAAATTGAAAGCGGAGCAAGTGGAAGGAGTTATGCTTGGGGTTACGATGAGGGATGAGGGATGGAATGGACGGGTCGGGTCTGTACTGGCTGGCCTGGGCACTGGCGCCGCGATAGTCAATGATTTGTGTCTATAAACAAACAAAAGGAGACGGGCACACATACCACAAGCATGTGGCACCCCCACACCCACACACAGCACACACACACATATGCAAGCCACATACCAGCACATGTATACAAACACAGCTGGTGATTTATTGAGGTTTGATATCAAAGTAAAGGGCAATAAAAAATGCAAATGAAGTGCCAACTTACGCAGCATAAAACCCAGCTGAGGGGGTGAGGAAGAGGGAGCTGCAGGGTGCAGGGTGCATGTCAAACTCGGTCTCGGGTTAGAACTCAGAGTGTTTTTCGGGGGTTCTTTGGGGTAATCATTGCGTTGCTACCCGAAATGTGAGCAAATGATTTATAATATTTGCCATGAAACGAAATTAAACTTTGCATTCGCTCTGACCCCTTTTATGGCTGGTTGAACCGCCACCCATCATGGACTGATGTGGTTTCTATGGGGCAGGGGTGAGTGGTGAGGGGTGAGGGGTTGCAACTTACCAGCACGGGATGCAAATCAACACCGTACATGTCATGCCATTTGACTTTGTCCAAATAGTTGAGCTCCGCACTGGATGGAGACATGCCCTTCAGCTGTTGATGCAGCTCCGAGACGCGAGTTTCCAGCTCGCTGCTCTGATTGGGCAGCAGGCGGAACTCTGACACATAACCCTTCGAATGACGTCGCTGATCGTAGTCCCCCAGTTCAGCTGAAACACAAGAGACAACAACAAATCGAATTTATACACATTTAATTAACAAGATAAAACTTGCGCTGTTCCTTACATTGCACCACAAAGGCGCCCAGCTCGGCGGCCAGTTCAAAGGCAACGGGCAGACGTCCTTGCAGCACATCCTGTTTGACCTGCAGGAACAGTTGATATCTGCAAAGTAAGTAAATTGAATTAGCAAATGAACACAGCATTATGTACACTAAGAAAAAATCGGTTTAAGATCTAAATGGTTTGCTGAAAATTAAACAAATTCACTTACAATATATTATTTACAATTTATTTTTCTTGTCTAGTATCAAACTATAAATGCTATTTTAATAATTTTAATAATAATAAATATAATTTATAATTTAATAATAATTAATATAATTTATAGTTTAATAATAATAAATATAGTTTATAAACACTAGGAATATAATTGTTTATCAATTTGCAAACGTTTAAAATACAAAATTAAGATTAAGATTTTTGTATTACCTATTCCTATTACTTATTACTATAATTCTTTTCCAGTGTAAACCTTGCAGCTAACACGTTGCTAAACAAATCTACGCATGGTTTTTGTCTCTGACTTTGATGTTTGGCCTAAACACACACAGCACAAAACCCGCAAACAAAATGTTGACATTGTCCGTACACCAACTTGTATTTCAAAAATTATTATTTGCACAACTTGCTGCAAAAGTTGGGGCTCAAGTTGAAGTTGAAGTTGAAGTTGATTGTTTGTGCAGCTAACATATGGTAATCCGTATGATTGCTGCCTGCATATTATCACGTATCAATATGGTTAATAGCCAGCTTTTAGCTTTGGCAGTTGCTGATGAGCAGCAGCAGTTGCACTTTGAACTGCAACTGCAATTGACGTTTATTGTATTGCCGCAGACTTTGTATAGCTAAAATAACAAAATTCTCTAGCTGCACTTCAATAATATTCAGTTGCATTGCCAGTTGAGTGCATTTTCCGTGGATTTATATGCGCCAATATTGGCTCAGCAGTTGGCACTCGCCGCGTTTTGATGATGTTTGGCCAGCGATTGGCCTCACATTCCACATACGCTGTGTTGCACCAGCATACAATCGTCCTGTCGTCTGTCGTCTGTCGTCTGTCGTTCACCGTCCACTTGGTGACGATTATGCCGGCTACGTGTCGTCGTATTAAACGCCAATATTTGCACACACCAAATGCTTGATAAATGCAGCTAACTGCATCACGATTCCAGCACCCTCACAATTTGCCATACACTCCATCTATATAATGGCGCCCCTTTCGCTAGATATTTGCAATTTCCCGTTCTTCTGACTATTTGCAATTTTTTGCAATTTTCGCAATTTTATTTCATTTTCGTTTTTTTTTTTTCGTTTTTTTTCTACCTTCATCATAAGCAGATACGTGTATAAATGCATTTTCCATCATCCATTAGTGTTCAGCGAACTCTGCCCTCAACTCATTTAATTTGCTCTTTATTATTAAATTGCCATTGTGTGTGTGGCAATTAATAAATTGCATTTGTGTAAACCGTTTAATTGTAAAACTCTTAATATTGACAAAAATATATAGAGACGCGAACAGCATAATGTTTTTAATGGATTTAAAGTGATATCATTTCGAGCCGGAACTTCACAAATTCTGTGCGGAAATTGTATTCAGCGCATAAACAATTTAATTTCTTTTTCTGTTTCGTATTTACGAGTACTTTGTGTGGATTTCAGCAGCAATAAAAAATCTTTGTGTTTTCTAGACAAGTTTCCATTCACAAATCAACAATGTTTTTTGAAATTATTGCTTAAATCTTTGATGTGAAGTAAGGCTGTGCTTTCTAGAGAAATAGTCCAGTCTCTAAACAAATATTATTATAGGAATTAAATATGAAATTATATTTAAACTTTTGAGCTAATTCTGTTCGCTTTTGGCTCAATATGAAAATTTAAATCATTCTTTCAAGCGTCTAAAATGCCTTTTACGTTGCTTTATTTCTCAAACTCACCTCGTTATTTCCTCGAGCAGCTTACAGGGATCTGCCGCATAAAATTTGATGCCAAAATACAAATCATAGGGATCCGATTTGGGCTTCAGTTGACGGGAAATGCGTGACGCTGGATCCAGCCAGTGCTGTAAAACCGGAAATGAAAGAAAAGCAAAATAAATTTCAAAATGATAACACAGCGTTTGGCGTCAGCCTGCTAGACGCGAAAGGTGAGTCAGATGGCGCTTGTAGACTTTCTAACTATAAATATTCTTTTTATGACCGACACAAAGGACACAAAAGGCACTAATGTGCGTGTGTCGGCTAAAAGGCATAAAAGTGAATTTCAATAAAGGCCAAGGCCCAGTCTGTCACAGTCTTCTTCTTCTGCTGCTGCTTTTGCTGCTGCTTTGTTGAAAGCGAAATTATATAATTCGCCTCGCAGGCACTTGTGTCTCGCCGGCTGCGTGGATGTCAAAGAGTTGGTGGGACTTTTTGTTTCTGTGGGTCTTAACGCTTTCATGCATGCGCCTCAATGAATTTCAATGAAAACGAAAATGAATTTCAAAAACCAATATGTTTGCCCAACAGCAAGCAGCACCGGATATGCCAGGCATCTGCCATATCCGGCGTAGCTGCCAACTCCAGCTTCCACTCCCACTTACGAGTAAGCTGCTCGGTTTCCCCTGGCACTTACCGTTTGATTCTCGTCGTCTATATAGCGTATGCCGAAGTATGAAGTCTCGATTAAATTGAGCCTGGCAAAAACGACATCCAACAGCGCTTGGCCCGGCAAATCATCCTGAAAATAGACAAGAAAATTGTTGTTAAAAGGCTGTGCAGCTGAGGGATAGAGATAGAGAGCGAAAAAGCACAAGCCAAAGAAAACGTTGGCAAAAAATACAAAAAACCAGAGACGAAAGGAGCCGGCGAAAGTCATTCAATGGCAAAGCAAACACTCTGCCAGCTCAAAAGACTCAAAACGTTGAAACATTTGAAACACTGGCAAACTGTTGAGCCGTTGAATGGTCAGAGCCATTGGTCGTCCGTACACCCGTACACCCCAGTAGGTCCTGGGCTATCTTGCTGCTTGGCTGCCTCTGGCCGACAAAAGTGAAAACTTGCCGGCGACAATTATTCAATTGGAAAATTGCGCCTTTTTGCGCTTTGCTGATAAAATAAAACGTGCGCTAAATGCCACGCCTTGCCAGACAGGCCGACAGCCACGCCCACATCGCCCCCAGAACCGTTCAACAGCCACAATTGCTGCACTAAGAAAAACAAATTTTACTTTTAAGCTTTAAGAATGTATGGGAATACTTTTCAATTCTACACAACTTCTTTAAAAGGAATCGATATAAAGAATTTCTCAATAAAAGTTCGGGTAAAGAGAGTTCGGCCAGCGGGAGTTCGGTCAGCTAGAGTTCGGTCGGCTAACGAGAGTTCGGCTTTTGACCATTTGGCATATGTAAATGATCCTAACAAAGATTAGGGCTAAAATGAATACCAAATTATTTATTATTATAAATATTTCAATAATTATTTACAAGATTCTACATTACGTATTTTTTTTTTCTTTTAAACTTGTTTTTTAATAATACAAATATTTGTGTATATATTTTTGGCTATGCCATTTTTTCTCAGTGCCGCTTTAAAACATTTTCTGTGCATTTAATTGAATTCATGTGCTAGCTTTAATGCTTTAAAAAGCCAATTTTTGTTTGCTGTTTTAGTTCTCGCTCGCTCTCAACTGTTTTTTGTCGGCTTTCGACTAGCGCCAATAATAAATTGAGTTGATTCCCTAAGGGCGTTTGACCACACCATACTCCCATCCCTATTACCATTTCCATTTCCACTTCAACTTCCAGCTACAAGCGGACACAGTTGCAACCGCAAAATACCCAAACTATAGACCAGGAGACGCACCATTGTTAACCGCAGAATCCCACACATTCCAGGCTGTTTCTCCATTGTCTGCCCTGGCACAGCTGGTACCTCAACATGTTTGATTTTTGGCGCTGACCAGACACTATCTGGAGTCTGGGCCATCCAAACGATGCCCTAGCCAATCCCTTGTCTGACTTTTGAGGCGGCTGCCACGTTTGTTATTTTTTTTTTTTGCTTTGTGTTCATTTTTTTGTTTTTGTTATGTTGCGCTTTTTACTTTTATTTTTATTTGGGTTGATGGGATGGATGGAGGCAGGATAGCCGACTGCTGCCATGTTTTATTTATAGTATTTTGCTTGACCAAACATCCCTCGGTGACCACACAGAGCTGCTCGCATTCTGCATCCCTTTTGTATTGGGCATGTTTTATTGTTGTTGCGTCATAAACTTAATGGCTGCCAAGTGTGAACAACCCGTAGATGAAACTGTAGCTGTGTCTGTGTCTGCAGCTGAATTCGTGTCTGTGTATTGGAATTTATGTTAAACTTTTGCTTTTGCTGACCAACCAAAGGAGACTTCCACAACACAACAAAACAGAACATGAACTGCTGAAAACGGTTTGTAAGTCGTCTGCTGGGAATTCCAAGAGCCAAGAAAATGCGCTTGCCTGGCGATAATCTGTATATGACAGCACGTGCTGTCAAAGGTCAAGCAACATTCTAACTTCCTGCAGTCGGTTAACAATGCTATCTCTATGTGAACGTATATAAACCAGGCATATCCCGATGGAGTCATAAACCATGTATTGTAATCTTGAGCAACTAATTGTGGAACGAATGTGGGACAGTGACAGCTGTTGAGGACACTTGGAAATTGCATTACGTATACGACAACGTGTCCTGCCACATGTAGCAAGTGCATTAGACAATGGCTCGTAAAATGTTCCCAACTGCAACAAGATACATGTTCTCATTGTATCAGCCTCAGCTTACAGCTCTAAGTGAATCTGCCTGTTGCTTCTGCAACTTGAGTATTGTTGTCAATGCCTTTCACACCGACATCAGTTGAAAAGTGCATTTTAAAAATGCAAAGGATACACGAGCTCTCTCCCAAAGTTGCCAATGTTGCCAATGGTGTTGTCAAGCCAACGTAAAGTTGCAAGCTCGCAAATGGCATATTTGATGAGCGAGCGTAAGCTCTGATAATAGCCTCATTTGTATTATAAAATTTATATGCGTGCTGCATAAACGACATTAAATGTTAACATCAAAATGAACTTCATAATTGAGTTAAGCTCGTCTAAGTAAAACTAAAATACAACTAAAAAGCTAGCAAATTGTGTACAAGTAGGGAAGAGTGCCAAAAAAAAAGCTTATGTAGATGGAATAAGTATGAATTTTAAACTTAAAGTTGCTTAACGTAGTTTATTCATTCTTATTCATTATTATTTGGTCTAAAAGTTTTTTCTGATATTTATTAATATATATATTTTATAGCTTATTATTTAAATTTAACTCTCCTATTATTATTCAGTTTTATTATTAAGTTTTATTCGCCTGCTTTAAAACTCTATCAAAACTCCGAAATAAAACACACATCTACAAACTAATAGAGCCCATTCAATTCGATCCTAATGAACTACGCCTGCTGCTGCTACAAAGTTGTTGGCTAAAATCAACGTAACATGTAAAGGCCTCAATGGTCTGCAATTAATCACAAACCCGGAAAAAACTTGTGTGCAAACAAAAGTGTTCGGGTCCCAAAAGGTTTGGCCAAAGGCTAAGGCCTTACTTGGCTAGACTAGACTTATTTATATGGGGGGTTTCCACCCTTGGTTATTGGCTCTGGCCGCCCCAAAGTAGTTCATCAGTTTTCGGCGAGTTCAATAAATTACGTACGCCTTGCTGGGAATCAATGACGTCTACAAGTCGAGGCATCAAAGGCTGAGCAGGAGTGGCGACTGCTAGATGGGCCAGTGGCATGATTACGTTGATGCTAATGATGATTAGGTCTTTGGCTTAAATGTCTTAATCAAATTATGCTTACTTTGATGTTTCTGGAGTTTGCTCTTGGGCTGGCTGGTTGGATGGCTGGTTGGCTGACTGACGGCAAATCCATCCATCGACAACCACATGCAGACGTTCCAGCCTTGGCTACAACCCCAAACCACACAGAGTCTAACGCCAAGCCCACTTAATGAGCTTACATTTTTAGTCGCATTCGTGCGTTCCGGTCCCCTGCAGGCACTACGACCACTCCAAGTGCCCAGTTGTCTGTATTTTTATAGAACGCTTTTCTTGTCAGCTGTCGGCAGAGAACTTTTGCCATGCAACTTAATTAGTGAGCGGCAAGTGGAAAACAGGAAAACTCACACGCACACGCTCCCACACACAGCATACAGCATACAACACAGCAACATACAACATACAACATACAACAACTTTGTCTAAGACAACGAGGGCGACACTTTTGGCTCTTGGCTCTGCCAACAACCAAATCCCAGCAGCATCTTTTGGCAACTTAATCAACGCCGCAAACTTCGGCTACGTGACTAACCCAGTTTCCTTTGACTGCGGGAATCTGGGCGCTGAAGTGCAGCTTGCTTGTGTTTAATATAATTAACACATACTCATAGTTTTTGCTTCTCATCTGCAGCTGTTTATTCTCCAGTCTCCAGTCTCTAGTCTCCAGTCGCTGCTTAAGCGCATCTTTTACTTATGCCGGATTATTAGCCCTGAACTGGGGGCCAAACAAAAGCATAAAGCATAAAATATCTTGCAGCAGCTGTTATATAAATCTCAGCAATCCAGCACCAAGCTGGCGCTAAGGTCCTGGAATGCCATGAATCTCTCTATCTTTTTGTCCCTCTCAGCATCTGTATCTGTATCTGTATCTGTATCTGTATCTGTATCTGTATCTGTATCTGTATCTTGCAATGTCTCCCCAGTTGCATTGTGCGTTTAATTGCGCTGCTTGGCTTAAACGTGCGCTGACCTTTGACAACATTACACACACACTGACATGCACATGTTTGTGTTTATAACGGCATTATGAGTTTTAAGCTGCTGCTGCCAAACAAAGCCAAAGCAGAAGTTGAAATAACCAGTAAAGACGGAGCAGACCAAGTAATCGGAAGGCTATAGTCGGACGTAACCGACAGTTGCGGACCCTGCACTTCGTGTTTTAATAAAAACGCATACAGTGGAGCAAATTGCCTGTTGCATATCTACGCTGATTCGTATCGCAGTTGACAGCATTAAAAATAAAATGGCTTAGCTTACGAAGATATTCTTCCTGTGATACCAATATTGGCGCTAAAACATAAATTTTTTCCATCCAAATGCTGTCATGTTATATTGTGCATAATTTGCAGTACAACTCCTTTCAGCAATAATTCTTGCATTTAAATCTTGCATTAAAAAATTATTTTTTTCCGAAAATGTTATATATTTTAAGAGACTTTTGCAAAAATTTCAATTTTTTTATTTGTGATTTCTCAATCAAACTTTAATTCCGAACTCAAATGATCAAGAAAAAACCACACCGCTTGAAAATCAACTGAATTTTGGTGATACTATGCGCATTTAAAGTTTAACAAACATGGTTTTTTACGTTTAAGGAGTGATAATCCCACCCGTCTACTAGATCATAAGAAAAGACCAACGGATAGACGCACAGAAGGTCGGACGGATGGATGGACATGGCCACATCGACTAAGCTTGTCGTCTTGATCATGAAAATAAAAATATATAAATACTTTATCTTGGGGGTAGACAAATTTCTCATTTGCACCAACTTATAGACCCATTTGTGCTTTTTTAAAGTTCAGGGTATAAAAGGCATATTAAAAGAAGAAAAAACACTCAGCCATCTGCAATGTCACAGACAAAACGGCGACAGCCGAACAGAGGAACATAACAGAACAGAGTACAAGTGCACATAAAGACGATGATGGAGCAGCAGCAGCAGCAGCAGCAGCAGCAGCAGCAGCAGCAGCAGCAGCAGCAGCAGCAGCAGCAGCAGTAATGGCAGCTACATCGTGTTGCCGTCACAAAACAAAACAAAAAACGACAAGCAAACAAACAAACAAACAAACAGAGAGCCGAAATGCTGAAAACAGATTTATGTCCATTCTAGCAACTGCAGCATCAGCCTGAGCAGCTTCAGCAGCTCCAGCAGCTCCAGCTGCGGCTCATCCCCAATTGAGGCTGGAATATTTGCTGAATGCTGGCGCATCTTCACCTAACTGAAAACACATTCAACAAACGAGATTTGCGTAATTCCTGCAGCTCAGTCAAGGTTCGTCTCGGCTTACTCTGCTGCCAGTTGTCTCAGCATTTTCTATACTCTATGTGCGTGGAGTTTACATTAGAACTTTTATTTTTGAGCAGTATTACTTAAAGCTGGCATTCGGTTTAAAGTGGAAATCCAACGAATTGAGGGCAGCTGCATAAATCCAAAAAAAATTTATCTATTCTAAATCTAAAACGATTTAAATGGAATTAAATATTTGCAACATTTTTGTGAATTTTTCTCAACATAAAAATTGCATGACAAATCAAATCGTCGTTACCAACGGAATCGAATCCCAAAAATAACCGATTGAAAAGAAGAAATACAAATAAAAATTCAGTCACTTAATGTAAAATATTAACAATGATTATATTAATTAAGCATAAAATATCTATAGGAATAAGAATTTTTTTAACTTAAATTCTAATACTCGTCGCAAACTAGAAAAAAATGGTATAACGCTATCTCACATAATTTTCTCTGAAAGTTGCTCATATTTTCAGTAGAAAGGTTTACAAATGCCAGTTCTATTATCGGCAACGACTGCTATTAAATTTTCAGCTTGCCAGCACTGGCAGCCTGGCCTGTAGAATGATTGAGAAGCAGTTACAGAGCCAGTCGGAACTGAGTGTTATATTTCGAAGTATCCATTATCATCTGCTAGGTGTTGGCAGTTTGTGAGTTCTCTTCAACTCCCATTTGAAATAATGACATTTGCATTGAGTTTTGCTGAGAGTTTTTGCCTGGCATTCGGAGAGTATCTTGTTTTCAGCTTGATCATATTGCATTTCCCTTTGGAGCTCTGCAGCTTAGAGGCGTGCTGTCTGCTTACGGTAGTTTCATTTCGCATGCCACGCCAGGCACAAAGCCTGACAATGCCTGCCTGCATGTGGATAGCGTCAGCTTCCCATCCATCCGAATGCCATATGAGTTAAGAGCACACAGATACACACAGAGAGACAGACTTGGCCAGCTCATAGCGGCACTTTTTGCTTTCTAGGCTATGTCAGTTGTTAGTTGTCAGTTTGTCAGTTGTTGGTTGTTGGCTGTTGGCTGTTGGCTGTCGGTTGCTGTTGTTGTTCTGCCTCTTTCGTTCGTTGGCCCGCTGACATTTGTCGCATCTTTTTGGCTCTGCCTTGAGCAGGCAGCCCAACTGTCTGTCAGCTACTCCCATTGCCAGCTCATTTGAGCTGTGAGCCATCAATGCACATGCTTACAAATACAGCACATACCGCTCATAGATGTTTATGCCTGTCCAGCCCATTTGCTGTTTGTGTTCTGTGATATATTGCAGATGCAAGCGTTCAGCTTGTCAGCTGCTTTCCGGCATGGAAAGCAAGAGCTACGACTTCCGCTACTGTCGAGACATCGTCAACGCCTCACCTGCATCTCTCTGCAGCTCTGCATCTCTGCAACTGTGGCAGCTCTGACATCACTTGCATTTTCCGCTGCCGCACGCAAGGCTTGCAACAGACGCAACAATCGCAACAGACAGCTGGCAGAGTGGAAAGCAAAAAACTTGGATATCATTGTTTGCCTGGCTGCTTGGCAAATATTTTGCGCTTATCCTCGCACATCAAGCGACCAGTCAAAGTAAAATAAAACTGTGAAATCCCAAGCAAAAGCCAAACCAAACCAAACACCCTGCACGGGCTCACCTTGAATTTCTTTGGCTTGTGTGCCATTCAAACGCTTGGATAAACAAACGGAGAGAGATAGAGAGAGGGGTGAGAGAGGGAAAGAGGGAGACAGTTGCAGCTACAGATACCGACAGAGACATAGGGCGCAAGCGGAAAAAAGTCTAGAAGTGGTCTTTATTGGTCCAGTCGGTCCATGCTGGCATGCCAAAGACCAGACCACCAAGTGAGTGAGTTATCTGATGGCCGGCCCGTTGCCCCCGTTGTCCGTTCAACTGTCTATCCGTCTATCCGTCTGTCCATCCGTCCGTCCGTCCATCTGTCTGTCCATCCGTCGCGTCGTTTGTTCTGTGCATTTGCGTTTAAAGTTTTTTGATTGAATTGTTGCAAATTGTTTGCAAATCTATTTCGATTTCAATTCTTTTCTGGCTCGGCCAGGCCCTCATCGAACAATTGCTTTTTGTCTTGTCTGGAGGCTTTTGCGGCCACGCAGCCACAGAGACAGATACAGATACAGATACAGATACATTCTGGTATCTGAATACTCGTATATATAGTACTTAGGCAGATACAAAGACTCGTGTATCCAAACCCCAACGACATGACACTGAGTTATGGTTCTGACAGCTGCAAAAGCCAACCACGGACCCACCAACAAATTCATGCCCATGCTTTTAACCCAACCAGTTTTATTTTTGTTGCTGTTGTTTTTTTTCTACCATTAGTTTTTTTTAATATATATTTTTTGTTGTTAGATAATCCTATTAGCAACCAAAGCGCAACTTCAGCAACAGATAAAGTAATTACCCCAGCCTAAAACGATGCTTCGCTGAGTTTTTGCAAAAGGTAAAATGTACAACTTTTCGGGGTTCGACCTTTTTATTAATTATACTCTACAACGGGCAGGGTATGCTAGACAAGCTGAGACAGTTGGTAAGTTGGCATCTTATTGGGAATCTATAGAAAGGGGCTTTTTAAATCGTTTTCACTCAGTTTCAACTGCTTTACCCTTTTCTCATTTCATTCGACAGCCTGAATCAATGGACTGTCATTCTTAAACTGCCGATTTTTATTTACATTTACAAGCAAACCGTTTGTCTTTGAACGGGTGCAGAACTGTTTTGGCCAAAAACTGTAATAGACTCGAGCATTTATTTAGCCATTAAATACGCTTCATGAGTTTTTCGCATTTCGCATTTGGTATTTCGTATTTCGTATTTTCATTATCAATTTAAAGGCGCACAAGGCGGAGCTGTAAAAAAGCTTTTAACTTAATTATGTTGGCCATAAACTGCAGGTTTATTTTGCCAGCTTGGCGTGTGAACGCTTGGACCCGGGCGAGTCTAATTAAATGTCCCCCGCGGCATAAAGTCTATCTACATCAGCCACGAAATTACATACATATATAGATATAGACAAGTGTGTGTATCTATGTTTCTACAGCTACATTTTGAGCTGCAGCTGAAGTGTTTGCTCGTGAAATACTTGAAGCAATCTTTTTTTTCGGTTTCGGTTTCGGCTTGTCATTGTGGCTAGCCTGAAGTGTTGAATGATTTACATAAATTCTCCAATGACCATGTCGCAGAGCACCCTGTATTGACAGAATTAAGCGCTAGACAAACACAGCGAAGCCCACACAGCTCCAAGTGTTTTAAATTTAACCGTTAATATATAATTATATAACCTCATGCAACAACAATGGCAACTGGCAACAGCTTTAACGGCGACACCGACAATGCGAGCACTTCATAAGTATATGAAGCCCAAGCCGCGAAATGTTACTTCTGTTACTTCTGGGCTCTGGCCAAATGTCATTAGCATGTAAGCATGATAAATGACCAAAACGCTCGGCTCCCCGTCTGGCTGGCTTTATATGGCCATAAGAATGTTTTGTCTCTGGCAATGGGTCTCACTGGCTGGCAGTACGTGTAGGTCTAACCATGAAGTCGTCAGAGCCATTTGTCACAGTTTTGCCAACTTTTCTTGGCTTTAAAAAAAAATGGCAAAAGAACCCGCCTGGGCAGCACTTAGCCATTGTAATGACTTTAAGTTTATTTCTCTGCGCTTATATTTCAATTGTTGGCCAAAAGAATTTGCTGCAAGTATCGCAAGACAAATGTCGATGCTAAATCCCAAGCATTTCAATTTAAATTACACAATTTTGCTAGCTTTAAGATTCGATTGAAGCAAGTAAAGATGCTGAAGTTCCATTTAAAAAAAATATAGCTATATTTTAATTTATTTTTTTATTCACATGCTAAGTTAGACATAAAAAAATATATAAATTCTAAGAAAACAATACTTCTATATGTATCAAAATTAAATTTATATTTTAATATCTTTAAATGAAACTATAAATCTCAGCCTACTCAATAGCTCTATATGTAGCCAAGCTACTCTTCGCAGCTACAATTCAAAGTATCCATTACCTTATTAGCTGCCAAAGAATTCATTAATCAAACACGAAATTCGGCTGTTTGTTTTGTCTCGATAGACTTCTAACATCTAATATTTCAGCATAATTATAAATGATGGGGCAAAAACGACATAGTTCTAATTAAAATCATAATGTAAGCCTTCTGCTGAGAGCAACAACATCCAAATGAGTTCCCACTGTTGCCACATCATGTTGAGTTATACGTAGCTGGTATTCATGTTTCTGAATCATGGTCATATTTATACAGATATACATACATACTCACACACACTGATACACTTGTTTTATGATTGTTTTCGTTGTTGCTGTCGTTGTCTTCTCAACGCGCACACAGCAAAAATCAATCATACGCAACGTGCGCTCCGCTTGTCATGGCAATGAAATATCGATTACGACACGTTGTCGAAGGCAGTCCCACAACATTGACTGATGTCACGGATGTATCTGTATCTGTATCTGTATCTGTATCTATAGCTGTAGCTGTATCTATGGCTGTAGCTGTAGCTTTAGCTGTTGCTGTTTTCGAATATTGTTGTTGCTGGCAGTCTGATAAAACAGCAGCAACATTTTGCCAGTTCGTCGCCATGAAATGCAAAATGATTCAACCGCAGGCTACAGTCTCTCCCCCCAGACTCCACTGCCAATACGGTGCGTATTCCCCTCCCCCCTGCCAACCATTCATTAACGCAAACTGCAGTCGTGCGATGGCGACTTTAAGTGCGTGCTCTTAGGGCCATCGGCAGTCGTCAAAAGCGCCACAGACAACGCGTCGTGCTTGCCACATTGACAGACAGCTGGGCCAGGAGAGCGTGTAAATAAAATTACGTTGGTCACAAGACGACCACACGCATCGCCATACCCAGCACCAGCAGCTGGTAAAGGGTATATCGGTATATATAATTATAATATATAATATTCGGTATATATAAGGGTATATACCCATGAAATATTGTCACAGATGAACTCAATCCCTCAATCCTTTCTGATCCGCTCTGTTCCTGCATTTAAATTTGGCTAGTTTTAAATTCTTGGTATCTCAAGTTTCTGATAACGAAATACATAATAGAAGTGTAATGAATTGAATAATCATTTTTGATAGAACCATCTATTTTATTATTGCCTGTTTCGGTTCTCATCGAAATTTCGTTCCAATTAAAGCCTGTTCAGCAGACATTTTTGATTGATTTTTTTTTGTTTATCATTATCTTGAAGCCTTTAGTTAACTGCAACTGCAACTCTTGCCACTTACAGCGTATCTATTAGTCGTGCTGAATGCAACATATTGCTGCGTAGCTGTTGCTGCTATTGTCGCTGCTTTTGCAGTTATCTCGCGCAGAGTTTTTTCATTCATGGCTGATTTTTTGGTATTTGTCGGCGGGCCTTTTATCAATCATGCGCCTGACGTGCTACGTGAGCCTCTCGGCCAGTAATTACATGCGATAAGTTGCCCAAGTGCAGACCAGAGACAAATTCGCAACCGAGCAACACTCCAGCCTGCACTCCCCACTGCAGTCTGCTTGCAATTGCCGTGGCTGTTGCCAGTTTAAACTCATTAATAATGACCTGAGGCAGGCACAGCGACGACGACGACGATAGAGCGATAGTTGCTGTTGTTGTTGTTGCTGTTGCTGTTGCTGTTGTCCGCCCAGCTTAGCCATTGTCAAATTGTGGACACGCCCACTACACAACGCCTAAATCGGAACACATGTCTAATGCGCAATTTATACTTGCCGCCAGGCACTTAAATACTTTGCGCCCAAGGGGCGACTGCAGCATGTAGGCAGGCAGAGTTGCTTTGAGCCGCTTGTTTTCAGCCGATTTGGTGGCTTAAACCGATTTACAGCTGTTGGGCTTTGTTGTTGCTCTCATTGTTGTTGGTATCGCCGGCCGTCAAGTGCATGTGCTTGTAAAATTATTATAAATGTCTTGTTGATGAGCTGTGATTATTAACGTTTACGTGCTTCAACTCTGCTGCAGAAAACATTATAAAAAATATAAAAAAAATCAAGAAAGAGTTAAAATCATGCAACATGCAACTTGGCAGCTCAACGCGACGCCAAGTGTCATTAGTCAGTTCCAAGAATTGTTAACTAGCCTCAGCCTATCTCCAGCTCCCCTCCGATCTGGCGATCAATCAGGAATGAACTGGTACACTATGCCGTGGGCGCCTGGCGATCAACTGCTCTGATTATGCAGATACACGTAAGTAGTATCTCTATGCTCAGCCTCAGTCTCAGACTCAGACTGAGACCTGTATCTACCATCATATAATTAACTGTCGGCCTCTGCAGCCGCTGCTCATTATGTCCCCACACACAGACCCCACAGGCCACATTGATGACACGAATTTGCATAAGATATGCTTATCATGTCACATTGTCTGTGCCTTATCTGAGATGAAGATGGAGTCTTACTTGTAAGTTTTACTGAGAGCGCCATTTATTTGTATGGCTTGTAAGCCGTAAAAGCGTACCTCAAGCGGAAATGTAAGTAATAAAGCATCAGGCAAAGAGTTCGTTTTATGCCTGCATGAAGTTAAATCCATTCAAAAATTTATATAAAATTTACAATTTAAGAAATTACGTTCGTTTTGATTTTTACTGCGTGTATTTTGTTCAATTATAGCTTCAAATGCTCAACGTTTTATGTCAATCGTTTAATATGCTTTTCACATTTCGGCTCTCTGAATCATAAATCTGATTTAAGCAAACTGAATGAATTTGATGTGCTCACAGTCTGCAGAGTTTATGGAATATTTCCATAACATATGCACTTAAAAATATATTTAGAATTGATTGTAAACCTACTTAATCGATTACCAAAATAACCAAAAGTAGAGTTTGTTTTTTGAAATTTTAAATAATTTTTTTCCCTTATTTAAATACCTCCAACTTATCTACAGGGTATTTTACAGTCCAGCATAGTATATCAGTCGAGTTCCATTTCTAATCAAATGCCAATATTATTATATTTTTATTGCCACAAAATGATTGAGACAGCGCATGACTTTGAGCTCAGATTTTCGATATTTGTTTACATGTGCTCTTAATAAAATATTTCCAAATGATTTTTTTATATCTGATTTATGTTTTGTAATACGAACTGGGCTTGGCCTGTAATCAAAAATTGTTCAATTAAAAGGCATCGTGAAATTTGTGTATGCCCGAGCACTGGCCATGCACAATGTCTATGATTTCATGGGCTTTTTATATGTATATTGCATGCTTGAATACATTTTTTGCAAAGGCCAACTGAAATCATAGACCCAAAAGAAACCAGGCCACACAAAGATACACAAGCTGATATATATACACAGACAAACAGACAGACAGACAGACAAAGGGCCATACATATGTGAGAAAATCAGAACTATTTATTTGATTTGTCCACACAATGATGCCAACTATGAGCTGGCGTGCAACATCAGCAGAATTTTCTAAGCGACACAGACAAAAGGCGACAGCTATGGAGTTGGAGGAGCCGGCTCCTCCCCGCTCTCCCTCCCTCTACCCCTATGACAGCTCACAGCTCACAGCTCAGTGCTCAGAGCTCACAGCTCTTGATTCTCCAGTTGTTGTCGTCGTCAACGCTGACGACCCATTTAATTTGGCAAACGTGCGCAGTTTTAAAGCTGAGGCCAACCACAAGCTGTTGCTGTGGCAGGGGCAGTCACGGCAGCACCAACGCACAGTGGCTCAACCGTTTATTGTGGCATGCCAAAAATGATGTGCGATTATCAAAATTGCATGATAAAAGGGATGCCATTTCATAAAAAAATATTTAAAAATAATAGAAACGATTTATCAATAAATTTGGACAGTTGACTTGGCAGTTATTAAGACGATTTTGAGAAGGTCTCAAAATTGAAAAAGGGTTTTCCGTTCTTTAAAAATATGAAAAGTATACAAGAAAACTTTTACGTGTGGATTTTTAGTTGTAAATTCGTGTATTTTAAATGTTAATAAACCAAAAAAACAGCTTTGTCTATTTGGTTAGTTTTTTTTTTTAATTTTCCGACTTTGAATGAAGACAACCAAAATTGTTAGGCAATGTCGGACAATCTACTGCTCAGTTTTACTTCAGTTATCGCTTGAAAATTAAATATTTCATTTAGATCTAGTGAGCTATTACTTCTTGGATATGATGCCTCTACTAGCAAATATGAGCCATGTTGACGATATTAAAAAAATGAAATAAAAATAATAATAATACTATCTACATCCGTTCAAAAGTTACGATTTTTGGCAACCCAAATTCGCGAATTGAGCCACTGTGCAACGGCAGTAACAGCAGGCGACGTGTGAATGATGACACTTTGCATGTTTGCCAAGTCAGAGAGAGGGGCAAAGGGCTCGGGCCCAGGCTCTGCTCTGCACTAAATATTGATGAGGGTGCTCCGTAGCCATTGCCGTAGCCGTAGCCGTAGTCGGAGCCGTAGCCGTAGTCGGAGCCTGACGGTTAGCAGCTGGCAGGCACGTGCAAAGTATGCAACACTTTTTCTCAATTGACATAAATCACATGGCATGGGGCAGCGGCAGAGGCAGCGTAAAGAGTTAACATTGGGGTTTGTTCAGTTGTTGCTGCTTATGTGGCTAATGCTAACAGGGTGCTAAGGGTGCCAATGATGCAGCAAACGGCATAAACACGAACGCGTTTAAACACTCACCTTGATCTCGTGTATAAACTCGGTTTCATCCAGCAGATTTATGCGCACGGACATTATCCGCGATGGTCGGCACAGACAATTCATTTTGTAGCCGGTTTGTTTTGTCTGCGGTGGGGGATGGGGGGGGGGTCTAAGCAAATTGCGTATACGCCGCGTTGACGCTCAAAGTTGTCAGCATTTTTGTGTGACTGCACAAGCTGTAAATAGATAGATACAGATTAAAGATATGAGTGTGAGTTGTCGGTTGTGTGTGTAGAAAGTGGCAATTAAGCTGTGCACATAATTAATAAATAGTTTGTAGTGTTTGCTATCAGTCAAGTGGAGTGAGCGGCTGCATGTTGCAATTAGCCAACTGTAAACGAGTTTCGCGCAGTTTGCAGAGATGCTGCCTGAGATACGAGTGGCAGAGTGGCAGAGTGGAAGCTGGCATGTCGGGCAGTTAACTGGCGTTGACAATCAAGCCAGTGGAGGCTTGTTTTAATAACTCCTTTTGGGCTTTAGCTGGCTTTAAGAACGCTGCCACTTATCTCTGCCACAGATCGCGGCAACATCATCAGCAATAACAGCAGCAGGACAGGCAATGACAAACCAACTGTCAGCAGTTGCCGCTCCCTAGTCGAGTATTATCATTATAATTTTATAATTGCGGTTCTTGTGAGCGATAAGTTTAATATGCACGAAGCAACAACAACAACAACAACAACAGCAACAACAAGAACAACAACAACAGCAACAGCAATAACAATAGCAACAGCAACAAAAGTCACTTAAGCGGATTAGTTAAAGGGCGCTTCTGTTGCCAGTTGCCTTTGCCTTTGCCCCAGCGCTGTTGCCTAAAAGCAGATTATGTCATTAGAGATACTTATTATACATAGCAGACGAGCCCCATGCCCCATGCCCCATGCCCCAAGCAGCTGCGTTGCCGCTTTAAGTCTTCCGCTTTAACAAAACCAATTTCCAGGATTTGCACTAAACTAAACTAGTAGCAGCTAATATAACCTTGTCTGTTTAATTAAAATTTCATTTACATAATCAACAACTGTTAACGCAAATTTTAGGTAAGATTAGATAAAGCTGCACTTTAGTTAAAAGTCGATTTTTTTACAAAAATACTATAAACTTAACATATAAAGTTCATATAGAAGTTTAATCATTAGTTCCATTTTCGTTTGATTTTGTAAGCTCATAAGAAATTGATGTCTTTGTCTTAATATAAATGTTAACATAATAACATGTGAAGTTAACAGCGTGTTAACTGCCAGTGTAGTGTATGCAAATAGCCAACAAATTTTTAATTGAATTGCATTTGCTGGAAATGTAAATCAGATCGAATATAATATGCATAATTAAGGCCACCTCAGGTGACTCTAATGGTGGCTTTGCATACACGTCTAAGTCGGCAAATGTTGTTGATGTTTGCTTTTTACGGCTTGCAGTTTGCAGTTGGCAGTTGGCAGTTGGCAGTTTGCAGTGAGTATCTTGTGCAGTTTGAAGTGCTGCTACTACAACTGACAGACAGCCTTTTGTGGCAGCTGCTGTTTGCGGCAAGTACAAAATAATTAATGTACATTCGCATAATGAAAAGCAACGGCGACACAGGCGAATGAAAGACGAGCAGAAAAACTAAATAAACTAAAAAACGGCAGCAGCAGTGAGGCATGTTAACATTTCACACATTTCACATGACATCCAACTGCTGTTGTTGCAAGTTGCAAAGGTCTCACCAGTGTTGCCGGTTGTTGAGCAGCCGAAAAAGCTAGATTAGGAATCTAAATTAAAATAAGTTTCAAAAATATCTAGCACGCGCTGCTAGCCCTAGTGTATATGCTCTGTAACCACAGCTCGCGCTACGCGACTTTATGCTTAAATTTTAATTTTTAATCATTTTTTTTTTCTAGCTTGAAATAAGCTAATCTGACAACACTGGGTCTCACTGTTGTTGCTGCTAGTTTGTGGCTATGAGATTTGCATGCCTTTGCCTAGGCATTCGCTGGTTGTTAGCTGCTTTTGTTGTAGCTGCTGCTGCCTGAATATTCGCACAGCTGGCACATTTCACGGGGGCGCCTCTCAAGGCGCTCATTACGCTAATGAAATATTATGCCTAATTAATGGAAAGTCGGCCGGCTGACTAGCTTACAAGCTGACAGACGAACTGACAGACGGACTGACAGTCTTTGAGTCTGACACATGTCAGACATGTGTCTTTAACTTGGTCACTCTGTCAGCGCCGCAGCCGCCTCAATTAAAATCTATGTGCATGAACATAATTCATCATACAGCCGTCGGCATATGAATGACAGGCACTATGAATATGGGCTCTGCATGTTGTTTTAATTGCATGCAGCAGTTCGTTCAACTTGTTCACTCCCACCAAATGCAACTTGCAACTTGCAGTGGCAGCCACAGAGCGGAAATTACAATTTACATGGCTACGTGCAACGCAGTTTTATGACAACATTTACAACATTTACAACATTTACAACATTCAACATTTACAATTTGCTTTAATATCGCCGCCGAGCTGCGCTTAAAGCCGAGATGGAATCGTTAACTTAACCGCAAGCTGTGGCAAAAGGGGCAAGGGGCAAGTGCGGGGTTCGGGCCCAAGACATGCTGAGAGATGTGATAAATATGACATTGATCGGTTTTTGAGCGTGTGCTCTGAGCAAAATTTATCGCTTTGGCATATTTATAGCGTCATATCTTTAGTGCTGGGCTTAGGTACAGGACATCATCAGGCAAACACCACCGAAAAGCGACAACCCTCATAATTTCTTTTGCCATCAAATTTATCACCAAGTGTGAGCAGGGGGGGAGGGCTTGGGTTTGGGGCGTGAACAAAAAGCAAAAACTTGGCTTGATTTGTGATAAAGTGCGTGTGCCATTGGCAGCAGGGGATAGCAAAATGAATCGACCTGATGCTACAAACCCAAAGCTCAGACCCCAAACTCAATCCCCAATCCCTGCTATTTATCAGGCATGGCAGGCCAAAACTTTGCTTTCCATTTCAGTCAGATTTTAGCACTTTTCTTTCTGTGCCTTGCTTTTTGGCAAGCTAACGTCGGGTTTATTAATAATAAGTACGAACACACACACAAGTCATAAACTCGACTCCTTGTCATGACTGCATTCATTTGCGCTGGCGTATCAATAACTGAAAATGTCTCAAACAGCATTTTGTCATATTTCAATGAAGGCTCACACACACACGCAGACACACCCTGCTTCCGGTCTCTCTCTTCCTTTCTCTTGCTCTACATGTGTGTGTGTGCATGATTTGATGTTTGCGGAAGTAACACCCAAGACCCAGACCCGAAAGCAAACAAACTTTTAGCACATTCTCATACATCTGCTGGCTGTGGCTGTGGCTGCTGTCTGGGCGTCTGCTCCAGTTCCAGCTCCAGCTCTTGGCCTAAACGAAATTATTTATTACCTTTGGCGCAAATGGCGGCCTGTTCTCAGTTCTTGGCTGAGAAGCTGCTGCCGCTGCTGGTAATGATGATGAAAAACGTGAAAGCATCGAAAAGTGCAAATGGCAAAAGGTGTAAACGCTGCCAGAAGGATTGCCGCCCGCCGCCCGCTGCCTGCCACGCCCATTCCACTTTAATGATGATTAAATGCGTGTTGCCACCGTGTGCCGAGCTTATGGGCAAGAAGGGCGCCTCTGACACATTTTGTCGGCACAGTGATTTACCTTTTTCTTCAGCCCAATAGCTCTGCTTTCGCTCTGATTTTTCTCAGCTTTTTTCTGCTTTTTTCTGCTATTTTGGGGGTTTTCTTTTGCTTGATTTGCCTATGAAACTGAGGCTGGAACTGAGCTGTGTTCATTGGCCGTCAAATGAGCTGGAAAATGAGCCAGCGCTGTGGATTTATATGCCGCTGAGTTAGCGCGAAGCTAGATATAGCTCTAGGAATTTTACACAGCTATAAAATTTTATTGCGGCTGCAGACAATATCTGAATATCTGGCGTGCAAAAGAACTATGCGCATGCATGAAAATTACGAGTATTTGGTTATGCCAAAGGCCGCGGAATTTTCACATTTCCACAAACGCGTGTCCAGCCGATAGTTACATATATATATAGAGATGCAATTGAAGCTGCAGTTGCAGTTGCAGTTGGAGTTGAAGCTGAAGCTGTACCTGCGGTGGCAGCCACATAGATTGGCTGCCAGCGGCGAGCATAAATTTCGCAGTGCCGACGACAACAATTGCTGCCACAAAGGCATTATAACAAGTGTGGCTGTGTGTGTGTGTGAGAGTAAGGCCATGCGAGAGTGAGAGGAGAGTTGAGCAAGAGTGCGCCAACTGCAGTGGCATGTTGCATACCTCAGGCATTTGCAGCAATTAACACGGTCGACGACGCACAGTGGCTCAATAGCTAGATTTGGGGTGCCAAAAATGATTTCCCGCTAAACGAGTTGCTAAATAAAAGTAATGCCATCTGATAGAGGAATATTTAATGCTGTGGAAACCAAAATTTTAATTAATTTGGATAACTGGTTTAGTAGTTACAGACTCTCAAAGTTAAAAAAAATTTTTCATTTTGGTAAAACGGCCCTTTTTACGTGCAATTTGTCCAACTTTAGTGGCGATAAACAAAAAAAAGTATAAGAGAAATCGATTATGAGTGAATTTATATTTGTAATTTCACTTATTTTAGATGTTATAAAACAAAAACAATTTCGATTTGTCGATTTCGGTATTTTTGCGGAATTATTTTGCGAAGTACCTGTTTTTGCGCATATTTTTCAACTTTATATAGAGTTTCAAAATTTTGGGGCGATTTGGGTGAAAAACTGTGAATGACATCATATTCTGCAAATATTTCTTTACCTATTTCCAAAAGTTCAGCTGCGGGAAATTGCGGGAAATTTGGTTTTTTAAAAAAAAACCCAACCAACCTAGTGCAAAAACCATGCGTCAGGGGGTATAAGAAGAAGAAAATGTACCGCATGCAGCTTGTCTGTTACATGCATATTCGACTGTTTTTATGTGATATTTATTGTTTTGTTTTAAAGATGACAAAATATACCATTAAATCAATATTTTATGCAAGTTAAATATAGTGCATTATGCAATATAATATATATCTAGTGGTTTTATGTCTCAAAAATACAAATTTCATGAATATTTTGTGAGATATCGCTTATATACTATACTCTTCGCATACGCTGCCTCGACCAGAAAATTAGTGCAATATTGATGATATTAAACAAAATAAATAAAAATAGTACGTACATTGTTGAACAATCTTTGACTTAAAACTTTTTTTTAATATATTAATAAACATAAATAAATTATTCTTAAAAAAAAAATGCATTATTTTATTGAAAATCAAGGAGATGTAACATTTAGCTTATTTGCCGCTAAATTTGATGTTAAACTTGCAACAAAACTCAACTTTGACCGCGTATAGCGCAGCTTCTATAAGTTCCAGCGTAATAACGATTAGTGTTTTTGAAAATTTGAACATTTTTCTTTAAAACGCAATTTGTTTCAGGAAGATATGTCCACCCGTTTGGGAGCTATGATTTTTGGCACCCCAAATTCGCCGATTGAGCCACTGTGCGACGTGTCTTGGCGCCCACTTGTGCCTGCCAAGCGTTATTCGATATTGCTCTGAGTCGCTCTCTCACTCCCTCTCTCTCTCTCTCTCTCTTTCCGTCTCTTTCTCTGTTTTATGACCCTGCACTTTAAAAAAAACGTACAAAAGTGCATATGAAAGCTGTGTGTAACATCCAAAGAAGGCGTGGCAGTCCCCAGAAATTATATATATTCTCCTATTTAGGACGATGAGCTAAGTCTATGTTGCCATATCCATCCATCTGTGGGTTGTCCGTATGAACATATAGATCTCGTCAAGAGCTAGATACACATTCTGTACGCTGATCAAGTTTATTTTAGATTTTCGATAGCTCGCCCCTTTCCTGGTTAACTGCAACAAAAACACAGCAGCCACAAACTTGTGATTTTGCATCGTTTAAGAAATAGTGAAGATATGCGACAGACCTACATGCACGAATGGCAGACGAGTGAAGTGGATTTTGTGGAAACGCGCATAGCTTTACTTTGTGTGGAAGGCAGTGATTATGGATACATAGAGGATCGCCTGCTGTCGGTTACGTCCGACTCTTTCTCAAGACTCCCTGCACTCCTAACTCTGCTTACTACTCTCTTTTTGGCACGTAATGACACAGGACAACCGCCTGCGCCGGCTCTAATTGCACTGAGGCGTTCGCTTTGGCATGACATTGAGTTTGCCAGCTCAAGCTGCCACTCTTCCTCTTCCTCTCTCACCCAACTCTTCCTCTTCCTCTTACTCCCCACACTTCCCCTTAGCCACTCGCCTTACACTCTGCTCAATTGAGTTGCAGTTAATTAAACTCAGGCTGGCATTTCGTTAATTTTAATGATTTCTGCTGCGGTTTTGCCTGGCAAATATTTCACTTATGTCTTGACCAGGCGCAGACTTACAACTGACTGACGTCTACACACGCTCCCCACTTTCCGCTCCCCACTCCCTACTTCCTCTCCCCAGCTTCCCCCTTAATCCTGCATGGCAGCTCGGAGTGCAATGACACACAAGATCTTGTGCCGTGTGCTCTATGAGTATTTATTTACAGTTGCCGACTTCGCCGACGACAGCCACGACATGTGTGTGCGTTAATATTTAAGCGGCTGCATGGGAACTTGTTAACACCAACAAGCCAACAGCAGCAGCTACAGCAACAACAACAACAACAACTAGAACAACAACAAGCAGCAGCGAGGCGAATAGAGTTGCCAGCTTTTGGGCACGCATGTCAGCTAGATTTCAAGCATAAAGAAGTTACTGAAAATAGCTAAAATATGTGTATTATAATGGAGTTTAAAGAAATTTCACACGCTCTGCGCGGTCGATATACAGTCAGCCTTGTCGTGTGCACACAGCTCGCGCTGCGCGCTCATCCGGATAGACAGACGAACAGATATATATAGAATAAAGGTTAATATATTATACATATCTCATAAGGTCTAAAATCTGCCTGTTACATACGTCCGTGGTTTTAACCCTTTTATATGGGTAAAAAAAGCTATTTTTGTTGAACTTTGAATGGGCATAACTATATCAAAACTCAACCGATTTGAAATCTGTGTGGAATTTTGTAATAATTAAAGTTTGAAGTAAAAATTTGAGTAACAAATCGAAGAGAAAAAATATTTGAAATTTATGCAAAAATTTTAAGCAATTTTTAGAATATAGCTATGAGCTATTGTATATGCTACATCTAGCCTATAATAAGCTAAAACTGGCAACACTGAGGCGAGGCAACACAGGCAGCCCAGACAAGTCGCCGAGGGAGTTGAGGTGCGTGGGGCATTCATGGGGGCAACTGCTGCTGCTGCTGCTGCTGTTGCTGCTGCTGCTGCAGGAAGCTGCACTACGCCGGCAACTGCTGCCGCTGCTGCTGCTGCTGCTGCTGCTTGTGGGCCCTCTGTTGGGGTCTAGCCTGTTCTGGTCTGGGCCACGTGAGTGATTGTCAAGTGGTTGACGCTGCAGACAAATGAAATTCGCTTAAAGTGCGCCGCAGTCACAGTCACAGTAACAAGCAGGCAGGGCAGGGCAGGAAGGGTGGGCGGGGCGAGGTGGACGGGGAAGGCAGGCTGGCAGCCACGTCTAGGACAACTTGACTTGCTGTCTGTGAGGGGGCGTGACTGCCAGGCTGCCGGCGTATATATCTTTTTTATTTCTTTTTGCTGCTTACCCAACGGGGAGCTGTAGGCGTGGCAAGCACATGTCTATAAGTGGTAAATACTCAGCAAAATGTGGCTAAAAAAGTGCAGGCGTAACCTCCGTAAAAAAACTAACGGCATATTTAAAGTGCCATAAAAAAGCATAATTATAGCACAAAGCTACACAACTTAACAAATATTAGCAGTAAATTTCAAAAGCTCAATTTAGTTTAAAGCTTAAAATAAATTTAATAAAAGATTTGAAAAAAATAAAAATAAAAATAAAAAAACAACTGAAAATCAATAGAAACACTTGATTAACTTTGCCTTCATTATTAAATAAAATATTAAAATTTTCGAATTGATAAAAATAATTGATAATTTAAATTTAGGTTTAGTTTAAGTTAAAGAAATTATTATCTTATTCTTTTTATTTCCTTTTTAACGAAATATAAAATTGTACAATAATATCTGCCTTCTTTTCATAGTTTGATTAAATTCTAAGCGAAATCTTCCCAGCGAAGATAAAAGCATAAGAGAATTTAATATTTTATTTAATATTAGCGTTTTGCAAAGAGCTAAGTTCTAGAATGAATTTATTAAATCAACCATTAAATAGCGCTTAATTATATTTCGGTAAATAAACTTTAAATTATACATTGCAAATTCCAGGGTAACTATTAGTCGGACAAGCACTGTGAATAAGCCATGACTTGCGCTTTGCATTTATTTTTGCATTACGTGTATTTTTATAGAAAATCTTTGGCTTTTCTTAAGGAGTGTGGGGGCGGGGCTACTAACAGCATGTGAAACTGTAAAACAGAATCAGCTCATTCGTCATGTTAGCGGCAAATGCATTTTATTCTCTATTTCTGCTCAGGCACATGCGTGAAAATTACTTTATTTTTAATGACGCTGATGAGCATGATACAACATAATGAAAATGATAATGATGTGGACGATGATAATGATGGTGATGATGATGATCATAATTGTGCTGGGGAGGCCAAAATGGCACAGTTGCATAGCAGCTGCATTTGCATATGCATCTAAAAAGATACAATGCCAAAGAGAGAGCCTGAGAGGTTCCAGGCTCAAGCCATTATGCTGGCGAAACAGTTAAAAGCGTGGGCGTTATGGCTTTTGTTGTTGCCATTTCTGTTGTTGTTGTTGTTGTTGCTGTTGTTGTTACGGGCTTCTGTGCATGTCATTAACTTTATGAGTGCTTAAATGTTGTGGGCTGCAGCGGGACTAGCTCAAGGTAACGGAAACTGCAATTCCAGCTGCAATTGCCACAGAACGTACAAATTCGCATGAAGCAAATTGCCAGCTGGCTACTCCTGACTCCCGATTCCCGACTCCCAGCTCAGCTTCGATTGACATTTGTACGGCGTGGAGCGTACGGCATTACGGCTGGTGAGTAATTCTCCAAAGTGTTTCACTTGCTGGCAAACAATAAACCAGATATTGCGCCCTACCCTCCCCACAGAGCGAGCATAAATTTTCTATGCCTAGGCGAAGCCTTCAAAGTACGAGATTGTCGCACACGTGTTACAAATTTTATATGAGCAAACAATTTTCATGAAGGCTATGCCAGAACGAAAGAAAGAAGGAAAAATAATATAAACGCACAACAGATAAAGCCAAATACTCAGAGGAGCTGAAAGCCAGAGACAGAGCGACAGAGAGACTGAGCAGCAACTGCGGGCTGACGGCATTTTTATATATGCGTACAGGAAAAATGTCGTAAAAAAGTTTTACGATCAAACATTGCACTTTATGTGCTTTTATGTAAAATTACCGTACAACATTGGCAACATTGTCAGCTGAGCTGTAAAAGTAGCAGCCATAGGCAAAGACCCGGCAACAGCTGAAGGTGCAGCGTTTAGAATCGTCTACAAGCTTCCAGCTCCCAGTTCCCAGCTCCCAGTTCCCAGCTCACATTTCCATTCCCAGTCCAATATCATGGGGCAATCAGGCAAAGTTGCCACACTTTCGTGCAGGTGGAGGGAACGGAGGTGAATCCAATTTACTTATTTGCCTGCCACGCTTACCACCAGCCCCTCTCTACCCTGCACCGTTGAGCTTTGTATTTGAAGCTGGCAACGAGGCGTATGCTTAATATGCGATATGACTTCAATTAGCTTGTGTCGCGTTTAATGTCATCATTTTATGGCCAGCTCACACATCGTTGCTTTGGGCCCTGTATCGGTTTTGCATCGACTTTCACACTCTTTATACTGCATTATGACAATAAATTTATGGCCAAGGGCAAAAGTGGCTTTTATCTTTTGGTCAACAGGCGCCGACAGCAACTCGTAAAATTTATGCTGCAAAACATTCAGCAAAAGTCTCTTTCCATTTGCCCATTTGACCATTTGCAACTCCCCGCTCCATTTACTGTCCCATTAGTGGCGCATAAAACACTTTGAGCCAAATCAATGGGTATCTCAAAAGTGTCAAATGTGCACATTAATAAGCATATTATTCAAAATGTTAAAATGTTGTCAACAGCGTTTCGATCTCATATCGCCCTAGGCGTAACAGGTTATGCTATTGTACTACAATCTGACCCATTTCTCTAGTTCTCGGTGTTTATAGCGAGTTCAGTGAACCGAAGGCGCGACTTGAATGTGGCACAAATGCTGAAACTTCATTTGCATAATTAATAAACTGACGAGAGAGTCTGTAGCCAGTCTGTTATTATTATCATAATGGCCAATTCAAAACTACATGACATAAATATATTAGAGCGGGCATTATGTGCGCTTAGCAGTGATTACTGTAAGTGGGTTTAATTGATAAGCGATAGTTTAATTGAATGCTAAGCACAGTATGACAAGTTTGATTTAAACTGGAAATATTGGTAGAATACGTTTACTTACTCCCGCAAAATAAAAATTTATTATAAAAATTTATTATAAAAATTGTGTTTTGTTGTAGAATTGAGGTAAAAATTGAAATGATATAAATTAAATAAGGCAAACAAAAGGATTACATTAAAATTAAGTACAATGAATCAATTCGTTTTTCTTCAAAGGTATTTTAAGTCAAAAAATTTTATGAATTTTGGTTAATAGTTGAACTAAATTTGACAGAAAGTTTGAAGAGTAGCTTAGAATATTCAAAAGTTGCCTCAATATAGACAGCAAACTTACAACTAATCGATTTCTCTGAACTTTTGATATTTTAAGGAAGGAATTAAAATCCATATTGAATCCAAGAGAAACTCAAAAAGAAAAATCTCAACTTCTTCATAAATTTTCTGTTAAAAGCAAAAGTAAAATTTAATAATTTTCAAAGTGAAACTAAAAATCTTTTCACAAACTTAATTGTTTTAATAAATTATGAGCGTGTTTAATGAATTTGATGCACTTAAAGCACTTTATCTTAGGCGCAAAATGGCAATACTCTGTCACTAATAGCAGCTTTTAGAGTAACACTGGGGAAAACAGTTTTCTCTTTCGAATGGTAACAAGTAAAGCAGCTTTTCATGCAAACTGCGCAAATCCAGTTGGAAAAATTCCATATTTTTTTGCAATGCAATATTTTTGGCCAAAAAATGGGAGACGAGAGAGCGAGTTGAAAGTTAATCAGGCTTGTAGGCTTTGTGCGGCTTTAGCTGAAAGCCGGGACGATGTCAAAGGCTGTTGCAGTTGCAGTTGTTGCTTTTGATTGTGCAACTGCCACACAGGATTTGATTGACATTGAGTTAAAAGAGCGTAGTCAGTTCTATATGGAATTAAAAGATAAAAAGAGGCAAAGACCAAAGCCAACGAATTGAGTAACATTTTTCAACTGGATAACGTGTTGAATGCTGCACTTCCGACAACGTGCAACACAACTGTGCACAACTGCAACTGCAACCACTTACCACTTACTGGGCCTGCTGTTGGCCGTCTTGCAGCCTATCGCCAGTTGCCATCAGCAATTGTCGGGCTTTGTTTTAGTATGCCACGCAAAGCGCTGCGGCAAAGGTGTCTATGGGGAATCGGGTCAGCAGACATTGTCAGCAGTAACATTTGCCACAAATTTGCATTGCATTAATTTGCAGTCGGCACAGCGAGCACAGTTGCACAGTTGCACAGATGCACAGATTTCAGCGTCCCCTCCCAAAACAAACTCAATCCCTAATGAGCGAATGGCCAAAACTATAGCGAAAATTGCTAACGAAATGTGGAGCAAAGTTGCGACTCAAACTGGCCAAAAACAGAGACGACTGAAGAGCGGGGAGTGGAGGATTGGGCAGCTGAGGGCTTTGCGTCTGCGGCTGCTCTTTAGCTTTTTGAAGCATTCAAATATTTACTGGCGGCTTGGCCAGGGCCAGACTTGGCCAGGGTTGCCCAAAGCGCCATTTTCCCGTCAAAACTAGCTGTTTTTAAAGAGCATTAGCGAATAAAATTGTAAATCTGCGCCAAATGGGAATTCAAGCTTTTTTTGAAAAATAATTCCCCATTTTAACACCAAAATCTGAAAAAATTTCTGTTATGATTTCGATTAAAATGTTCTAGGATATGAAAAGAAATTTTCCGAAAAAGCTTGATAGATTTATGATATGGTGCTCTCAATATGATCTCTTGTTGAAAGATTGAAAAACCTTTGGAATAACTGTGCTGTATTTTTGCAACATTTTTTTAGCTCTTTTTCTCGAAAAGAATTGCCAACACTGATGCTGGCGATAATGAGCTCATTTTGCAGCTCCAAACCAAAGAGAAGAGTGAAGTCTTCCTGCTGCTGGTCGGATGACGAGTCAATTACATTTTGTTTATTTGTTTGCAGCGCTACAAAGTCGTTGGCCTGTTTAACGGCAGAGTAGGGAGAGGAAGGGTTTTGAGTTTTGCGGTTATTTAATACACTTTAGTGTGGTTCGGTGCTGCGGGCTGCAGCTTGAAAGGAAATGCGCCTCGTTGCTGAAATTGACACACTCTGGCTGCAGAGTGTAAATAATCGACCGACTGTGTTTTGCGGTTTATGCATTTTACTTAATTACCAATTTGGATTTTAAATGCCCTTTGATGTGGCCAGCAAATCTCAAATCTCAGCCATTTAATGCGATAAACCTCTGCACATTAGAGACTCCAGCAATGGGCGCCCATTTCCTGTGTGCGTTTGATGTGGGCGTCGAGTTTCCTGTCTGTCGCGTGTCTCGAGACTCTTCGCAGATAAACTACTAATTCAGTGCACATAAATCAAAATGCAATTTGTTCTCTGCAAAGGGCAGGAAAAAAAGCTAATAGCTAAACAAACTGCGGCCCACTAAATCAATGCAGACGCACGATAAAACTCTGCCAACATTGAGACAACGTTTACCAATGATGAGGATGCCGATGCGGATGCCGTTGCGGATGCCTTTGCGGATGCCTTTGCGGATGCCTCTGCGAATGCTGATTATGATGTGCTCAGCTGTGGGTAGAGCGTGATGTTCATAATTTATTAGCTGACAAAACAAATTCATTATGAAATGATAAGGCACAGGCACAGACACCAGGAATTGTCAGGCCCATGATGAGGCGGCATACCTAAAAGAGCTCTACCTTCTAAGCCCATGGGCAAGGCAGGGCAACAAAGAGTTGCGGATTCGACACATGTCAAAGACTACACTCAGAAAATATTAAATAATTGGTCAAAAATGTATTTTAAATTAACTCTTTTATATTGATTACAGAAGTTCTGAAAACTTTAACAATTTTTTAATGATTTCTCTAAGCAAGCGCATATTTTGCTGTATTTAACTAATAAATTCGAACGTAACCGACAATAGGATACCCTCTTATTTGTCTTTTATTAATTCCCACAAAGTAATTTTACCTTTAAAACAAATAATAAATTAATAAAAATGATTAATTGTGCATATTCTGACGAAGCATGACTTGACAGGAATTCCTATCATCAATATAAATAGTTTAAATTCCAATAGCTTTTTTTGCGCAGTGTACTCCAGCAGGCAAGCGCTGAGCACGTGACCAAGGTCTTAGTGCTAAAATTAGACACGTGACAGCCAATCCTGTCACGCAAATCACACTTACTCGTGCACGTAATTAAACAGAGATTAGTGATGGTCACGTGAGAAATATGGAGACCCTTTCATGTGCCGACGCGACGCAACGGCCAGGCCAATTGGTTATGGCCATAAATCTGCTTGGGACAAAGCCATATCAGCTCTCTCGAGCTGCAGCGAAATGGCTGCTTATCACGCTGCCATCGCTGGCCAGCCTTGACAATGACAGTGCCAGTTGGTAAGAGGTAAGAGTTAAGAGGTAAGAGGTAAGAGCAAAGGCGAACTAGCCCTGATGCTGATGCTGAAGCTGATGCTGAAGCTGGGCACTGACAGCTCATAAAATGCCGCAATGACGTCCAGCTGACAGTGAGTACATATCAACCTGAGCTGCGGCTGCGGCTGCTGAACTTAGCAGGATTGCTGGCTTTAATAGACAAGCGAAGCGTTCGCCAGCGCCTGAATAAGATTAATGAAGCCGTTTAAAACGCTTTGGTTGTTTATCATGCCGCATACCAAGCCATGGCTTAGGTGCTGCGGCTAATGCGGTCGCTGCCAGCGCCATTAGTTGACGTCGACACGAAGCTGAAGCTGTAGCTGAAGCGGCAGAGTCGTGGCAACAGACAACAGACAATGAAACAGCAGCAGCTGAGGCCAACCGGCAAACAGGCAAACAGGCAACAGGCTGTTAGCCTGGCCAGGCTTATTAAGTCGCCATAAACCATAAGCTCACGTTTCCTTGTCTGCTGCGCTGGCATAGCGGAAAAATATGTTTCATAAAAGCCGCAATCTAAAGGCTGATGCCAAAGCCATGCCTGATAAATGCCCGTGGGCGTGACAACTGCCGCCCAGCTGTCCCGCTGTCCCGCTGTCCCGCTGCCTCCGTTGCCACTGATTAGCTTCGACATGACCCAAAGAAAAACCCGCTCTGACCACGTTGCCAGCTCTCCAGTCTCCAGTCTTCAGTCTCCGGTCTCCGGTCTCAGCCTCGAAGTTCAAATGTAAACGACATTTACAGGCAGTGCAATTAAAATGCTGCCAGCTGCTGATGAGGCGTGCAGCATTTTGATGGCCAAACACGTAGAGCTTGACAATTTTTTAGATCTTGTACTTTAAAAAAATAAAAAAGGGTCTATTAGGCTAGTGCAAATGAGGAAGGAAGCGTGATAAACCCCTCAAACTGTAAATATATTCTAGAAATTAGTAACTAGAGCTGGAGACAGCATTTGTAGTATTTAGGCTCTCCTATGCTGTAAACAGACCAAGTTCCTCTATTTCCCACATTTTAAACCAATGTTATATTTTCATAAGAAACAGCGAAGATATGCAGCAGACCATTTGCTTTCCATAAGAAAGTGGTTAGTGAATATCCACATCGATTTATTAAGTGTAGGAGGCAGTGACTATTGAAACAATAAGTACAGCGTCTCCTTCTGTCGATTACGTCCGACTGATCTGCTTTGTCCTTACCGGTTATTATTTAACTATATTTTTTTTTTTTGCTATTTTATTGTAGCCTGAGCCAATGGCAAGGTAGGCGTCTGGCCAGGCTCTGTATGCTTTATTGCTGCCACAGATCTTTTCGGAACGATAACGAGTTTGATTTGTACGCGTCGCAGCTGAAACGGGTTATGATTGAGTGACTGATTGACTGACGGACTGATGAACTGATAAACTGACAGACTGATGGACTGTTGGACTGCTGAGCTGACTGCCGTCAACGACATTGGCAGCCAGCTTAGCTCCAGCTAAGCCAACTCCAACTGTGACTGTGACTGCGATTCCAACTCCAACTCCGATTTGGAGTCTCAGTTTTGAAGTGTGCCCCGACCAGCATAGTTATAAAATTAATGACCCTCATTTTGTATTCAAGTGTTATCGAAGCGATTGGCAGTACACGTAGATGCCCTGGCATTTGGGCTTGGTTCCATGAAATATGATAGCCAAGTATTGTCATATGCAAGTTGTAGTTGTGAATGACAATCTGAGTGCCAATTAAAATAAAATTATATGCGCCTCATTAGCTTGTTGCAGCTGCCTCCGAGTGATAAACTTTTTATTTAGCCAGAGTTCTAGGTAGCTCTAGCTGGGTTGTCTTCTTTGTTTAAAGTAATCAGGCTAAGTGGCCGAATGTTGCGCTTACAATTCCATGGCACGTAGCACGGGGCGTATGAGTGTTGTCTATGTGCAACGCCTAACAATGGTTTCGACACCTCATTTCTTTAACATGCTGCATGCATGCACTGTCCGCTGCCACCCCACCCCACTCCCCCTATCTTTACTTGATCTTTCTCCTTGCAGCACTTGTCTGAGGCGTTGCCTCATGTAATTTGCTAGCCAGATAAATATCTTACAGCTTATCACGATGTCTTAAACTGCCAGCTCCATGGCTCCAGCTGCAAGTCTCTCTCTGCTGCAGCTTTTGATGGGAATAATTTATGTGAAGGTTAGTTGCAGACTCACACGAAATTGCAAGCAACTTGGTGATGAGAAGGGGCAGCAAAGGGGGGGACTGGCGTTTACTTTCACAAGTCAACACGTGAGGCGGCTGCAAGTAACGGAGCGCGCATTGTGCGGCTGCCTGACCTCAATTGTGGGCGCAATTTGCTGCAAATCTGTGGCAAGTAACAGCTAGCCTTACCAGCCTGAGAAGGAGATAGAGAATGAAATAGAGAGAGAGAGAGATGGAGGGGGGAAATGGGAAGGAGGGAGGCAGGGCATGTGGCAAGCAGGCTAGCAGCTAGCCAAGCATTGCGCTTGCATTCATTAACAACAAATTGTGAACGAAATGTGCATTAAATAAAATGTTATGAGCACAAGCCAATACACACACACACACATACTCTCACACACACACATTCTCAGACACACACACCCATACACACTCACGCCTACACGTACGGGCTGTCGATGTAGCGGCATTTTCGTGATTTGCTTTTGTGCCGGTCAAGTTGGCAATTTGGCAAAGCGTGAAATGCGCAAACCGCAAATAATGCGAGTATCGAAACCTGCTCCACATATTCAGGATAGCTGCAACAACAACAACAGCTGTAACAACAACAACTGCAACAACATCCATGCACTGTACTACAACATTATTTGTTTTCTGAATTTACAACATTATATTAGCTAAAGGTGCAGAGCATAATCGTGCGAATTCTCCTTATAAAAATAATGAAGGCTTAATGCAAGCAGGCAACAAAACGAGAAAAGATGGAAAAATCAGATAAGATTACAAAACTTTTATAAACTTCTGAATTAAAATATTGGCAGAATTATAGTTAATTTTAATATTACAGAATTTTTATAAATTCTTAATTAAAATATTGACAAAATTATGTTTAATTTTAAAATGCACAGAATGAATAAATAACTAATTTTAGCATAAATTATGAATTGAATAAAATCTATCACAGTTAAGTTTTTTTTTTGCGCATTATTTTAATTTTAAATGGACAACATACAAAGCTATTTATCTTACTATAAAATAAATTCATGGAAGATTTAAGTTCACTACATTAGCATTTAGTTTTTAATGACAATATAGAACCGAATTAACGAATTTAAAGTATAGTATTTAAAAAAATGCTCAAAACAAGGTAGAAAATTCTTGTAAATTCTAAATGCCAAAAGTCCTTTATTAATTTGAATATTTAGTATAAATAAATACGACGAAGTCTATTTGTTTTATGCATCTAAGAACAGGAATGAATGTGGTAGGCTGATGTTACAAGACTGTAAAGATAAAACTCTGTTAAGAATACTCTAATTCCACAAACTATTGGAGATAATACAATATATACAATGCATTTCTTTATTCTCTCAGAGCATGTCTATCTATGTTCATTTCACGAAAAAAATAATTTTATTAAAATATTGTTTATTTTTACCGAGTACCTACAGAGTATCTACAAGTTAGTAGTACTTGTGCCTCACAGTTGAGTTGTGGCGTAATTCATGCATTGCCCCCTGGACATAAATCAACCAAAGCAGAACTCAAATCAAATGCAGCTAAATGGAATGAAATGCGCACTGTCTGCGTTGCATGAGAATATTTCATAAAGCCAAATGCGAATGCGAATGCCAATTCGAATGGCTTAAGACAGCGCCAAGTGCTAGGGGCATTTGCAGTACGCACATGTGCTGCCAACAGGTAGCAACACTCCCCCTACTCCCCCCCCCCTCACTACTGCTGCTGCTCCACTCAATCTACTGCCAAACAGGTAGCAGAGGCAATGGGCTGTCCCAAGAGCTTGAGCTGGGCATACAAATGAGGAAGGCGCGCACGTGCTTTATGCTAATTATTTGCCTGGAATTGGGCGTGGGCCGTCGATGGCACCTGGGGGCAAAATGCCGAGATGCCGAGACGCACAATCAATTAATGAAGCATTGCCAATTGGCAATTGGTCTGGCCATAGCTTCAGGTTTTTGTGCTGTAATAAATTGTAAACATGCATGGTACTGTATGCATAGAGAACTGGAAGTGCCTTGACACCTGCATGTATCGATTTAATGAAGCTAATTAATGCGTGTATGATTGAATTGCTCTGCTCTTAAACTGCCTGTATCTATGTAATTTGCTGTACAACAAGTTCGAGTTTCATGCGCGGTAATTAAACGAGCGAGCGACAACGCTGCGTATGCGCAATGTCACTTCACTCGCTGCAAATTAACATCAAATGTCAGCTTGGCTGCTGATGCTGTTGTTGCTGCTGCTGTTGTCAGTGTTGATAATTTTTTCGATTCAACGGTTAGCGCAACAAAAAGCCAAATCAAAATGTGTTCAGTAGTCAGAAAAGAGCTGGAATTCGTACAAATGTGCCTTAAATTAAAAGTGTTATTCTTATTAACTGTTTCTTAGTTTAGAATAAATTTTGTAAAATATAAAAAAGATTAAAAAAAAAGTGCCAATAATTTCACATTCTGCAGTTTCACATATTTTTTAGCAAATGCGCTTTAAACACTGCCAGAACTAGCGGGGAAAAAGCTGATTTGGCAGCAATGGCTGCCGCTGCTGCTGTGGCAAACTGATTAAAGTCAAACTGTGACGCTCTGTGCAACGAACTGTGGAACGAGCGTTGTCAGCTTATGGGTAATCATGTGCGGCTTGGACTTGGCATTAGACACAGTGCTGGTCGTGCGATTGCTCCATGTCCGGGCTCTGGGTCTTAGTCTCAGACGGGGTCTCAGACTGGATCTCGGTCTGGGTCTGTGTCTGGGTCTGGGTCTTGGGCACTTTTGTGCTTGGGTCTTTGGGTCGTTATGTGAGTTCAAGTTCAAGTCATGTGCAGTTGCTGGCGTTGCTTTTAATTAAAAGTAATGCGCGCCGTTTAGCTAAAATGTTTCCCTTTCTTTTCCCAGCGTCTCTGCCCAACTTCCCTCTCTCATTCACAGTTGCCCCTTCTTGGCCACTATCTACGAGCTGTTGGTACTTTTGGGGTGGCACACCCATCAGCATTAGAAGCTTGCCATTTTATGCTAGCATTCTTTTATTTCTGTTTTCTACCCGCTGCGGGTCTCGCGGTTATTTATTTGATAGCTTTGGCAGGCAACCGAACAGCAGGCCAAAAGCCGAGCGCAAAGTGCTGAGTTCTGAGAGCTGTGGCTAAGAGGCTGAGCCGGAGCTGAGGCCGTCAGTTTTGGTCAAATCACAGCAGGCGGCTGTTTGGTTCGGGCATTGATTGCTGTTAAAAACTGAAAACCGTGCCTGAATTATGCGTCCAGCCAACAGAAATGGAATCAGAACAGCAGCAGCCTCGTTTGGGGCCACAAGTTTAATGCTCAAAATATGCAAAATCATGAGTCTGCGTTGATTTTAAATTGTATCATTAAAATGCGAAGGCAGCTGAACCAAGTTCCGAGTAACCAAACAGCCAAACAGACAAATAGCCAAAAACAGCCACAGCATCATAATGAAACACCAACAACAACACCAACACCATGTGCTAAGTAAACAAGCAACAAACGGTACTCACACTTCATGGCTCTGTACAGAATTTCTGTGTGTTTAATTTTTTTCGGCTTGTTCATTACAAATTTTGATTGAACCCAGACGGCGACGGATGGACAAACGGACGTCCATGGACCAATCGACCAATAGACCAAAAGACCAACAGACACAGGCACTCCATGGGGCATAGACAACTCGCTCTGGGGCAGATCAATCAATTTCTATTTTTTTTTTTGCTTTGCTAATAAATTGTTTCAGCGGTTGAAAATAGGAAACCAACAGAAACAAAAAAAAAAAAAGTTATGAACAAGCCAAACATTATAAATAAACAAATTTAACATATTGCCAGCTGTAGCAATTATATACAGATTTTTTTCCATCTCGCTTTCAGTTGTTAATTTAATTTATTTTGTGTGTCTAATTAAAAGCGTGGACGAATCGGTCTATGCCTTTGATGTCGCTGTGTAAACTTTGCGGTGTCGCTTGATTTATATAGTAAATCAACACGAAATCTATTTTAAATAATTGGGAACAAGCAAGGCAAACATTACGCTTTTAATACAATAAAACATTAGGGTAAGCTTAACATACAAAAAATAAATCCCAGTAAAAATTGGACAGACTAATGTTTTAGATATTTCAAAAATTATTCATATTTTAATAAATTTTTTTCAATTTAAAATTTACTAAAGGTTTAAGCTAATTACTACTTTTATTAATATTTATGAATACTAAGTTAAATTTTGGTTTTGCTTTTATACCAAATTATATCTTTTATATTAATGACTAATATCTTATTTTCACTTTATTTTCAGTTTCAACATATATACATACTTATAGTAAAAAAAGCTGTAAAAATATTATAGAAGAAAAACAGTATTGTTTATTTAAATAAATTAAACTTGAAGGCAAATGCAAAAAGTAACAGAAAACATAATTTTAAGCAGCTTGCGAAAACCGTCCCTGAACCTAGTGTACACAAATGGCTTAAATATATTAACAATTACGGTCTGTTTTGTTTATGGCTTTTAATTAGAGTGTGCCAATGAACTGCCAATATATTTGCATAAAATTAAATATCCAATGTTTATGTTTATATTTGTATTTGTGTTGGTATTTATTTATTGACAGCTATGCCCTTAAACAAAGTTGAGCTCGTATATCAAAACGCAATCAAATATGGAGCTATTGAAATTTATGCGCACTTTGAGAAACGCATTGGCAATTGACGTTTTTGTGTTTTGTCTGTTGGATCAGTTAGCATTTAGTTTGTTATTGTTAGAGTATTGTTGTTAGTGTTGTAGTTGTTGTTGTTTGGCATTTTATGCAAACGACAGTTGTTACAATTTATGGCCAACGAAAATTGCCAACAAATTTGCTGTGTGTCGTGTGTGCAATTTTCGCAATTTACGAAATTTGCGAAAATTTTTGCGCAATGCAAATGAAAATTGTGCAAGTACGATACGAATACCCGATATATATCATTGAATGCATGCATTTGACACTTTTCAAATCGAGTGCTCGCTAAGGAGTGGGGGGGAGAGTTGCGAAACTGATGGGAAAGGGGGGAAGTGTGGCCAAGTGAGCAGCAGAGTTGGCCGGAACTGAAACTCCAACACGTCTAAAAGGCGCTGAACAAAAGACTGTTGCCACAACTTGCCAGCTATTAGCAGCTTTTATTGTTGTTATTTTATGCTTTTGTTATTATTGTTGTTTGGTGGCAGTTTTTTCACGCTGTTAAGTCATTCTTGAGATGCTCGAATGCTGATTTCGAAGTCGAGTAGAAGCTGCTGCTGCTGCTGGCAATTGATTGCTTGAGTCATACTTGTGCCACAACGGGTTTAAGTTGTGGCAACAACAACGGCAACAGGCGCAACAACAAACATTTGTTTGCCATTTTCAGCGAGCTCAGCTTGTTTGTCGCCAAAACGGGGGCAGGCGGAGGCAGTGGGCAGGAGGCATGGGGCAGGCAACAAGCCAACAAATTGCCACTCCAAAGGTGTTGCTGCTGCTGTCGCACAATTCGACATCAGAGCGTCGCCTTTGGGGCATGCCACGGTGTAGTATGCCTTTTTTTGGTTAGACGCTGACACAACAATGGGCCAGATTGTGGCAGTTGTACATGAGATTTGGTACCGCCAGGCGTATACGTAATATTCGATTTGCAATTTCTATTACTGCTCAGACTTTGCAATTTCGCTGTTGTTTGCCAAGTTGATTGAACTGTCAATTGGTTCAGGATATTGCACTATAATTTAACTAATTCCACACACACACACTAGTCTGCATTTATGGAAAGCCAATCGCCATTTGGCTAATTAAAATGCCCCCATGCCTGCACAACTTGTAAATATTTCAAATCGTTTGCTCCGCTTAAGAGCAAATTGTAAGTGCACTGGCCCAGTAGCAGGTTAATGACATTTAATTGGCCTACACTTAACGGAGCAGGCCAGGACTGGCCGTATTGGAAATTGACCAATTGACATACATTTTTAAAGAACCTACTGCCAAGAACCAATGCCGTAATTGCACGTAGTTTATGGGGCTCCGGTTGCAATTGCTACTGCTTGTCTCTCGGCTGCCTACATTTCCCTACTTATTAAATATTTATACGCCCTGAGACTCATCTGCTTAGGCCAGTGCTCTGTGGGGGCATTTATATTATTTCTGCGTGTAATAAAAATAGCTTCACGTTGCTAGACACAGACACAAAAACTATAAAGCAAAAGAAATTCTGCTACGCAAAACGACCAAAACAAAATCATAAAAAATGCCGCACTTTACAGAAAAAAAAACGATATAGGAAAAAAGATTTTGCAATTTATTTCGTTTGAGTCATGCCACGCAATTGTCTGAGCCAAGCAAAAGTTGCATAAAAAAATTCGAAAAAAAAAAGTATTTTATTACTACAAGCTAACGGCAACCCGCACCAAGCGTACAAGCTTACTTTTGACTTTAACTGAGCTCTGCCGAAACCCTAACTCAAACTTCAACTGAAAGCCAAGAGGCAAAACCTCAAACCCGAACCCAAACGCCGCTGGTGTCAAGGTTAAGCGTTTGTCGGCACGAGCGTTACGAAAATTCAGGTCAGTTTGTGGACGCCTTGAGTCCCAGTTCCAGTCTCATTCCCCAGTCTCCAGTCCCCACAGCCAGTCTTCATCTTCATCTCCGTCTCAGTCTCTGTCTCCAGCTCAATCTACAATCTGACTTCTTAGTACTCAGTACCAGTTCCAGTTTAGGCGATCTGACAAATGTGTTCACATAAATTTTCAAATGAAATTCTCGTGCAATTTATATTCATTAAGCAATGCGCATTTGCTCAAAACTGTAGAAATTATGATTACTTTTTTATATTTTTGATTGTATCTTTGAAACCAGCACTTAGCCTGGAACTTGTGAAATTCTACTTATAGCTAAAGCTCTGCTAACAGCTGTGATAGATGCTGTACTTTAAAAAAGTATAAAAGGGTTTAATAGGTTAGTATAAAAGAGAAGGAGTCATGGCAGACCCCACAAAGTATATTTATTCTTGTCTGTATGTCTGACTGTCTGTGTATGAACACCTACATCCGAAAAAATATGAGAGCTGAAAACATAATTTTAAATAGTTAGGTTATCCTATGTAGTAGGCAGATCAAGCTAACCACAAAAATCACAGCAATCTCATAGATCTCTCTACAAGCACCACAGCAACCACAATTTATAGCTACATACTTGTAATTTGCATTACAACCGAATCAGAAATATTAAAGATATGCAACATGCACTTTGCTTAACTATATGTTTAATATTGAATTACAAAGCACAGGGTCTGTTACAGTCGGTTACGTTCGACTAATCTGCTCCGGCCTTACCGTTTTTTAAAGCCTTGAAACGTTTAAAAACTTGGGGCAAGTTGGCACAGTTCGTAGTGGGTGGGCAATTGCCATATTAATCAAATCTGGCACATTGATATAACTGGCAACGGGTAACGGGTAACGGGCTCCTTGACGGACAGCTGCCTCCGCCCCATAATGAAATCGAAGCCGGGAGTCGACTTCATTTGATGTGCTGTCAATGTGTGCTTAGTCTGGCCTCGTCTCTGATGCCGATCATTAATCATAGGCCCCAAGTTATGAAGTTATGCTGTTGCTCTGATAGACTCAAAGCTGATAATTGATTTCTCAAGAAACCTTTAAACTTGATATGATTTGTCTACCATTTTTTGGCAGCTTTTACTGCCCAAAATTAGCAGGTTTACACTTTTAATTTCTTCTCGGTGTGTGCCGCAAGCGAAAGTGGCCAAACAACAATAACAAATTCTACCAAAAATATCTCGATTGAGATAAGCCACAGCTGAGGCAAGAAGTCCGTCAGTGAGCCATTAGCGATATTTCAACAAAAATGACCTAATGAGTTTTTGAATAGCTGAGAAATTATTGATTAGTCTTTTTGGTCAGCTCATGTGAGTTGAAGCTATTTTGTGGGTTAGTATGTTGTACGAATGAGGTCGAGATACTGCCAAACATCAAAGAGTTTCAGCAAGTCATAAGCTACCAAATTCAACTCAAATTCAACTCCCGCAATTTAGTAGCATGCTGTAAGCCAAACGAAAAATTTGGTTCATTTTGATTTTTGAGTTTTCGTGATTTATGCCAAAGTATTTAACATTTGACTTTAACATTTTTCCCTTGTTTTCGGAGCATTACCGAATTTATGATCACACGCTGTCTCAATCCAAAATACACTTGTACCACAGGCGGACAGAAGCCCATAAAAAACCAAACAGCAGCGAAACACCCACTACATAAATAAGGTACAAAACTTTTCCATTTACATAGTTAAAAGTCAATGCCGCATAATTTAACAGGAAATCGTTAAGCGTGCCGATGTTCTATTTAAAAAATATATGGACGGGGCAGATCAGTGGGACGGAGGCTACAGTCGGACGTAACCGACAGTAGGAGACCCTTTACTTTAACTTTATGCCTTAACAAACACAGTCAAAGGAACGCACACTAACCTACCCGCGTATGCACCACGTATGCTACCACCCCCCCTCTGCCTAGTGCGGCAAATTGTCTGTGGCATATGTTCGCTGTTTCTTATCCGATCGAAACGAAATTCACAGGGTTAATAGAGAATATCATAAGCTAGTTACGTACCAAATTACAAGCCAATAGCTTCAAAGCTGTGGCTGCAGTAGCTTTTTGCGGTTTGCGGGGGAAGGGGGGGAGGTATCCAAAATCTGAAACAAACTCGTGCTGCTCGCGAAATAGGAGAATCTAAATCCCGAATATGGTGTCTCTAGCTCTTATAGTTGCTGAGATCTAGGTGTTCATACGGACGGACAGACAGACAGACGGACAGACGGACAGACGGACAGACGGACATGGCTATATCGACTCGTCTTGTCGTCCTGATCAAGAATATATATACTTTATGGGGTCTGCCACGCCTCCTTCTGGGTGTTACACACATTTCCTCTTTGCACTAAACTAATAGACCCTTTTTACTTTTTTAAAGTAAAGGGTCTAATAATGCACGCCCCAGCAACAGTATACAGTATTTGGATCTCTAGCTAAATCTGATTCCTTCACTCCCCACTCCCCAGTCGCAGGCTGATGTTTGCTACTTTGCAGACATCGTGGCATTTACATGAAACGCATCCGGAATTAGAACTGTAAACAACATGTGTTGAAATGCCTAATTGATTGACTTGACGGAGTTGACTCGATGGTGGTCTGTCCACGTTCCAGTCGTGGCATGCCTCAGCCCCTCCTTCGATCATCTAACTGGCTATTCATAAATATACATTTAGCAGGTGAATATGTGAAACCGAAGTGGCAATACTCTATCAAGTTGTTGGCGTGTTTAATAAGAATTGGGTAAAGTGTAATTAAATTGAGTTTAGAGTCGGCTTAAATATATTAATTATAATTGAAGGTGAGAATTCGGGCTCGACCTAGCAATGTGAGATTTTTAATGGACAAATTTTTGGCTTTGGTCAGATAGTACTATTTCGAATGTTGCCTACATTCTCATCAGTGACCTTAGAAACATAATTAAATTAAGATACATTAAATTAAATATAATTTAAAAACAATTTTCCCCACAATATATTTCTTGTCATGTGAAAAAGTAATCACATCAGATCAGCAAAACTTTGTTATATCATTTACATTTACAAAATTCATAGACCAAGTTTAAATACTAATATTTTAACTTATATATGATTTATACATTAAAGTTTTGTGTAATACATTTTGCATTAGTTCTTATTAAATAAATATTAGATCACTTATCTCTATCTCTTCAAGTTTAAGCTATGCTACCGTTTTGGAGAGTTAAGCTAACTTTTAATGAAGAATTGAAAAATGTATCTGTTGGATTTCTGGACAAGCGACATTCTTAACTATTTATGTCCCCTTCCAGATCATAACTACAGAGTGACAAACAGTTGAGAGCGCTCTGAGAGCGCATTGCAATTTGTACAAAATTATGGCTTTGGCATTCGGTGTATTCATTGAACGCCTGATGGATTGCTGGTGTCAGTTGCTAAACCACTTCGGCAGTTAGTAAGTTAGTCAGTCGGTTAGTTAGTTAGTTGGTTATGCTGTTGTTGCTTTTGCCTTGCTTTGATTTGATTAGCTGTCGCTGCATTCGCTGCTCGAACGCGGAAGAATGCAATTAGTTTAGAGAGTTTGAGTTTTGAGTTCTTAATGATGCGCCTTTTCAGGCAGAGCCAGCCACAACTGCTATTAAATCAATTTAACTTCAGTTGTTTATAGACACACAATTTATTACTTAACGGCGTTTTCCTACTGCCCATATTTATAACTTTGCATAAACACATGGGCTGTGCTGGCCCTCAAAGTCAGCTCTGCTCCTCTCTCTCCCCTCTGTTCCCACTCCTCTCTTGGCTTTTGTTTTGTTTTGCTGTTTTGTTGCTGCGGTAACTGCATTTGCGTCTTTTGCCAATTACAGTTAACGCAGACAATGGCACATAAAGCATTCTAGCACCAGCCAGAACGCTGCATGAATGGGTTTCTGGCGTTCTACCGAGTTTCTGTGCTTTAGCCAACTTTCCAATTGGCAATAAAGCATGCGAAACCAATGGCAATTCTTAGCTCCTCTTTCCCCGCTCTTACTCTCTCTGCCGCTCTGGCTTGAGTTGACCACAAAATGTTGATTACCGCGCTCCGATACTATGTGTGTTTGTATGTTAACTATGTACATGGGGGTTACAATGGCATTTTCACGCGCCCTGCAACAACCAAAGAACGGGGGAAAGAGGGAACGAGAGCACTCGAAGTAGCCACAGAAGACACAGAGGCGTTGTAAATGCCCAAAAAAGGTTTCAGCCACAAAGTAGAACAAAACAGCATAGTCGTATAGCTGGAGAGGGGAATGGGGTAAGGGGCATAGAGTGTAGAGCATGGGAAGTACTGACTGGACCATGGCGAAGTGTGGCGGCGCCGGGCAATGCTTACTTATGCCTGAGAGTGAAAGAGCTCAGCTGTACACTGAGAGAAATAAGAGAGAGAGAATAAAGAGTAAACGTACTACAATCGTGAACTTCCGGTGCCAAAAGTTCAATGCGCCTGAAGATTTTTGTTTCAATAACAAAATTCTCCACTAAAGTGTTACATAGAATTGTTAATTGTATTTTCACAAACTTTTAGGTTTTAAATAAAAAACGATTCGTATTTATTTTCATTATTTGTTCTACTTAATTTCAACCTAATCTAGTATTTTGCTTTAATTGACTAAATGCATTCCCGATTCTATTTGGACTTATACTGAAATTCTAGAAAAAAGCAGGATTTATTATTGATTTCAGTCTTTTTTTTTGTGTAATAATTCATTATTTCTCTGAGTGTAGCTATAGCTGTAGCTGTAGCTGAAGCTGCTTTAACGGTAATTCAAGTTAACGAGCTAACGTAAATTAAGATCGCTTGTTCTTTTGGCTACAGCAGCAAGTTCTTTCAAACTACAAAAACAAAATACCAAAAACAAAAAAAACTCCCAAAAAAAGAGCTAAATGTGTTTAGGCTCTATGCTGCAAGTAAACAAAAGAATGGGCCAGCAGACAGGCAACAAGCTGCAAGTTGCCAGCAGTATGTACTGAAAAAGGCCTGTTTAGACCCTGTACTTTAAAAAGCACAAAAGGGTATAATAAGTTGGTACAATTGAGCAATGTGTGTAGAGGCAGAAGAAGGCGTGGTAGAGCCTTCTTATAACACAATATTCGGAGTTTGAATGCCACAGACGTTTCTTCTTGCTCCCTCGTTGCTGTAAATTTGATAAAGGTCGAATAAAAAACAGCAAAGATATGTAAAAGACAAAGTACAGGGCCTGCTACTGTCGGTTACGCTCGACTGAACTTCTCAGTGCTTTCTGGTTTATTTTCGTCTGCTGCAAGAAATTGCCCAAAAAAGGCAGAGAGCAACGAGGAATTGACTGCAGGCAGACAGACTGCAGTCAACGCCAACGCAACAGAGTCGAGTACGTGCAACTATGCGTATACGTAATGCACATACATACATATATATGTGGGTATTTTAATGGGTATGGGTAGTGCATGCACTCTTGTCTGCTGTCTATCAACTGTTCTCACTCGCAGCGGGCACATCATTTGCATGTTGTGGGCAGTGGGTCAGCGGCAGTTGGAGTTACAGTTTGGTATCTCGGAGAGAGATAAAAGACCGCCTCATTTGTTCTTTATAAATACGATACGAAACGCTTTTGGCTCGATGTGGCAGCTTAATCGTCATTGATTAGGCTGCATGTTCTCGTCTATGTTTGCCATTGGTTCACATTAACTCTCACTCGTGATGTCTTGGCTTGGCTGTTCCTTTCACTTCTGTCTGCTTAGATTATACCTGCACATGTATTATGCTTTATTCTTTATTCTCTTATTCTGCTATTTAAGACTCGACATGATCAACGGCAGCAGCATTTGGCTTTTGTTTTTCGTGTTCTTCTTGCTTTTGGCCTTTTAGTTCTTGCTGCTTTTCTGTGGAATCTTCAGCAGCTGGAATTCGTATGCCATATCGATTTTTACTTCGACTTTTCGTTTATGACTCTGCCGTTCTCAAAAGTCATAAAAAAAGAAGCAACCAAAATGTACTAGATATTTGGACTGGCTGCTTTTTAATGTGCCAATGCCCCACCCAGAGCAACGTCATCATCATCATCATCAACGTCAGCTACTTCATCATTATGATGGTTTGGGCATTGTCATCGTCATTCCCATAGCTTTTGCGTGCCTGTAGTTGGGGCAGCGATCGCGTGCAACATGCCTGTTGTTCTAGTTGTTGTCATAAAAAGTTGGCACTTTATGACTTACTTTGAAATTTCAACCTCGACTCGGCAGCCAACTTGGCCAACTTGGCCAAGTGCGGAAATGGACTTAATGATCAATTAGTTCGCTACCCATTGAACTGTGCACAAGGAAGGGCGCTCCGTTAGCTTCCGACTGGGCTCTGGATGTGTGGCATGCAGCCAGGCTGTGGCACCCATAGAACTGCAATTAACTAAACTCTAATTGGAGACGTTGCCTGGGTATAAAGTGTGTATTTTAAGGCCATTACCGATGGCTTCCTGTCGCTGCCTGCTTACATAAGACATTGGCCAATGGCAAGGCATGGGATGCTTTGCGACGAGACGAGACGAGTCGAGTTGAGTTGAGATGAATGTGGATGCAACATCCAGAAGTTGCCGCTTTACTCTATGATTGCGCAAGCGACACAAAAGCGACTCGAGTCGAGTCTAGTTGCAACAGCAACAAGAGCAACAGCAGCTGCTTTAATTGGAAATTTGTTGCGGGGACAGGTAAAAAGCGCAACAGCAGCAGTTGCCACAGTTGCAACATACACACTCAGCGAAAAATGCAGGGTGTTTTGTTACAGAATTCGACATTGCAGTATGCTAAACTGGAGCAGGTAAATGCAACTTGAACCTACAACATCTGGTTTTTGAAAATGTATGTTTTGGGTTTGGCATTGCTTTTTGGATTGATTGTTTAATTAAAGTTTGAATTATTTAAATCACATTTTAAAGAAAGTTTATGGCTACCAAAATGGAGTTTGGGAAAACTCTCTTTATAAACTCCATATAAGCTGAGATTTTAAATTCAAGTTTAATAAATATTTTTGAATAGGCAGTAAGAATCAGCTTATTCTATTTCAGCTTATTATGAATGTATGTATGAATGTATTTACAGTCATATATTTATTTTCAATATCTTATATAGGTATTATTATTATTCTTCTTACTATTTATTAATATTATTATTTTTGTTTACATTTTTAATTTAGTTTTATATATTTGAAGATATTTTGTAGTTTAAATCTGGCTATTCCTGGCAACACTTATTGGTATTGTTAATTGTGTTTTATTTGTTCTTATTCTATTTTATTTAATTTGTTTGTGTCAAGCGATTATTTCTCTCAGTGCACTCACACATTTGCAGTAACATCGTCAAGTGTTCTAGTTACGTGGCTGTCGTTGCTTTCAATCTTTTGGCGCGTTGCTGGCAATTGCATCACGCAAAGTTGAAGATGAGGAGGGAGCAGCGGCAGCAGAAAAGAAGGAGGAGAAGGAGAAGGAGTGGGAGAGAGGAGAGAGGAGAAGAGCAGCAAGCGGCAGCAACTGGCAACGGGTTTGGCTTTAGCTGTAGATTTGGCTTTGGCTTTCCTTGGCTACTTTCTAAAGCTGATAGTCTCCCCCTCTCCCTCTTCGTCTGCCTCTTCGTCTCAGCCTCCGCCTGGCTGCCTCTGCCTGGCATACCTTGCTCTGTCTCTTGTTCTATCTCTGTCATATTACCGATCTCTTTCGCTTCACTTGGTTAGTGGTGTGTGTGTGTGTTTCGTTTTTATTCTTATTCTGTCTTTTTGTTTAGCGCCCAGTTAACTGTTTCAACTACTGAGAAACTAGTGCAAGCATTGACTCTGCCCCTCTCTCTTTCTTTATCTATCTCTTTCTATCTCTTTCTCTTTCTGTGCTCTAGCTATCTCACTCTTGTTCTGGCCTGGCTACAGCTTCTTGTGCTCTTTATTTTTTGCGCTTTTTCTGCAGTTTGCAGTTAGTTTTACTGTTGCCAGTCTACGGATTTTCTAGCTGTTGTTCCATGTGTACTCCAGTTGTTGTTGCTCTTGTTGCAGTTGTTGCAGTTGTTGTTGCTGTTGTTTATTACTGTTGTTGTTGCTATTATGTATGACATTAGTGTTTTTGTTACTGTTGCTGCTGCTGCTGCTGCTGCTGTTGCGTCAAATTGGAAATTAACGTGCAACTAGGCTAGGACCTCAGCAACCATGGCCCTTTGTTCTTAAAGTTTTTACTTTTTCTCTCTGCTGGTTTTTTGCTTTTTTTTTTTTTTTGTTTGTTTTTGTTTTTTTTGCAGAAATTAATTAAGTGCCCTGGCTGTGGATTTATAGAGCTTGTTGCCAAAGTTGTTCAGCAGTTGGTTGTTGTTATGGCCGTTGTTGTTAGCTTGAACCTGAACAAGCAAAGCACTCTGAGCGTCATATGAGACTTTGTCAAATTAAAAGAGAATTTTATAAATTTCGCCATAAAACTCAGCTCGTAAACTTTTTTATTTGATTAAAAAAACACTCGTATGTTTAGTTTTATCACAGTTTAAGTTGCTAATTAAAAGAGCAAATATAAATAAAATAAAACAAACAAAAAAAAACCATATGCGAAAAGTTTTGTTTGAGAGCTGCAAAGCAATAAAATTTGCCATAAAGCGGGCAGATTTGTCGTATATAAATTTGGTCATTAAAGATGTGCGTTAAATTTTATCTGAAATTAATATCGCAGACTGTAAACAGAATAGCGCAAATAAATCAAATAAAGAGTAAATATTTGCGACAGTTTCGACAGTCATTAATCAAACTAATTTGCTCCGTCTGCAATTGATAACTTCAAATATGTTTCGAGTCTGTTTCAATAATCTTTCGGACTATGTCAACAACATTGCCAGCAATTTGATTGTCAAATTGTGAGGGCATTGAGGGCAATCCTTTCGTCGTCTTTGGGCGCTGACAGCTGCTTGATGGATGCGCCAAGCCGTAAAGCTGTCGCAGAATAGCTGGGGAGCCAAAGGAGCGGGCGCCTTGTACACTCGGAGAAAAAATCAAGCCACTCTTGCTTGATTCAGTTTAGAAACGTATCAATCGTTATATTTAGAATTTAATTAACTGAGTTAGAACTTACTTAATTCAAACGTTTTTCTTCTAACGATAAGAAAGATGATGCTTAATTCAAGTAAGAATACGTTTTCAGAGGCTTTACAGATTAATTAATTTTATTTAATTTATTTATTTTATAATTTAATACATGTAAATCAAGAAAGCTGCTTGCCGCTTTTCTCTGAGTGTAGTCTTTATCAGTCGTCTGTCAGTGTGGCAACATCATCATCAGTCGTTGCGGCAGCATCAAAGACACCTACTGCTTCCCCCTTGGCTGTAGCTAAACGGTTTACTCATCCCTCCCCCTCCCCCTCCCTCCGCTTCTATGGGCTGTATTTGACGTGGAATCTACAAATTACAACTAATTAAAAGTTGATGACTCTGCGTGAGTGAAATCAAGCGCAGGCCATTGCCATTGCCATTGCTTTTGCCATTGCCATTGCCTGCGGGCTGATAAGCAAATGAGAAAATTTTTGTTGTTGGCCAACAAATTCCATGGAAAATCTTCAGCTCTCTTGCCACTTGTGCTTTGTACAACATTTTTCTTTTCTCCCTGAAATTTTTGAACTGCGCTTCTGCAAGTCATCGCCGAGCTGTCTGAGCGAACTGTCTGTCTGTATGATGTTTATCTCAAGAAGCTACAAGATACCTGGATACCTGCGCCACATCCACATCCACATCCACATCCGTTGGGCAGGAAATGTTACTTTTTTCACTCGGGCGATAAATGTGACAAAGTTGCATTATAAAAATGCAAAATAAAATGCTAAACATAGAATGAAAAATATATATAAAAAAAAATAATAATAATAATTTGCTTATACTTTGTGTGGGAAAGGCAAATAAAACTATTACAGCCAGCGTTGAATGATGACGACGACGACGACGACGACGGCAAAGCCAAAGGAAAGGCAACGGCAACGGCAACAGAATCAGCAACAGCAACAGCAACATGGAACCAATTGACTTGTTTTCCACGGCCCACAAAGAAAACACGTCAGAGAGGCTGCAGTCGGGCGCAACTGATTGTAGCAGATCCTTCAGATACTTTTTGCAGAAACAGAATTATTGCCAATTACAGCAAAATTTGAGAATTTGTTTCTAAGTTGTCAAAATGCGTTTAAATCTATGATATTAGCAATATCAATATATATTGATTGATTAATTTAATTTAGTTACGAACTAATTTAATTATCAGTATCACTCATTATCCCAATTATCGATTCATTAATTTAATATATAATTTTCAAACAAAATAGATATATCAAAGCTGAATATCGATTTTGACTGAAACACCGATAAAAAGTAAATCTAATAGGTATGTCTACTACAATATTTGTCATTATTTATTAAATCAAAATTAACAATTAGTTAATTTAATTAAATGGTTATTCAACTCATATGCCAACAATAAGTTTTTTCCCGATTTGTTTATAAGATCTTAAAACTTATTGTAAAATCAAGTTTAAGGATAGGATAGATTCAATAAATAATAAATAAACATTCGAAAAAAAAAACAATTGCGATTAAATATAATTTTATTTAAATTTACAATTAGAAAGCGACGTTTTCATAAATGAAGGTGAGAATTCGGGCTCAACGTCAAGCAATGGGAGATTTGTAATGGAAATTGATTGATTGATTAAATATAATAATATAAAATCAAATTTTTTATTAATCCAGGTTTTATTTAATTTAAAACTAATGCTGTGAATTTAAGTATTTTCTGAAAAATTCAAATTTTCTATAGTTTGATTTAGACGTCATTTAATATCGACTTTTGTCAAAGCACAAAGCTAATCAACCTTTTGTGCATTTAAAATGCAGGGTGTATTAAATGATATGAAACTAGAAAATTGCCCCATCTATTATATGTATGCTGTGCCTTGTTGTTGCTATTGTTGATTGTTGTCGTTGCCTCATAATTAAATATTGTCAACGGCTAAGCGTTTGCTGTTGTTGCCTGTTGCCTGTTGCCTGATGAGCTGCATCGATGCAGCAGGAAGTGCGAAAACTATTAGAGGCGCTTATTTATTCATTAGAAGCAGTTACAGACACCCAGACACTAATGGAGCACTCACACTCATACTCACAATCGCACTCACACTTACACTCAGATTCACACACGCAGTTATTTGCTCCAATTATGCCGCATGAGCTGCTGCTGCATGAGGCACGGGGCAGTGGCAGGGGGCAGAGCTGCAGGAGGCGCACCTCCGATGTTGCTATTTATATGAATATTTGCATAATGTCAATGACGTTGCCAGTTGCAACGTCGTCTGTGGCAAGAGAGTACTTATTTCGAGTCGGCTCGAGTCATAATGCTCAAAGTCAATGCACTCGGTGCGTATGTTTATGCGCTTACCTAGAGTCCAATGAGTGTATTCATGTATTCACTCGGTTATTCACTGAATATTCGTGCTGTTATCGGCGCTCGCAAATCAAAGACAAATATGATTGTATGCTAAAGATGATATTATAGGCCGAAGGCGTTCCGTTTGGGTTTTGGGGCAAGCAGAGCGCCGCATGGGACCGATTTCGGCGGAATAAACACACACACACACTAGCACACTGAGACTTTTGATACAGCCGTACACCCGCACACACACACACGCACACGCACACTGGCGCACAATAATAAAAGCGTAAATGCTTATTTATTTGCAAGTCGTTCACAAAATGCGCTTGTATAATTTATGAAGGCGAAGCACACGACGACGAGCTTGGAAGCGGGGGCAAGGCTTTGGCTGAGGGCGTGGGCGAGAACCTCGATGAGGACGAGGACGGGGAGGAGTACGAAAAGGAGTACGAGGAGCAGTTCAGCGCGAACTCGAACTCGATAAACATTTTGAAATGCGAATGCGAATTGAACTTGTTTCAGACGATTGTAGTAAATGTGTGTGTTGTTGTTGTTGTTGACTCGAGGGTTATTAGAATAAAGCGCCTGCAGGGACCGCTATAAAATTCACGTCCAAATGTCCGAGAGCCGTAAGTCGGAAACTGAAAGCGTCACAACGCGGCAATATCATAAAAACGTAGTATAGCACACAAAAAATTTGATTGCACTCGCACTCCACTTTGCGCTTTTCCTTGCGGATTTCCTTGAAGTTTGAATTCGGGTTTTCCTTAGTTTATTGAATGTAAGCTTTAAGTTGGGTTTTCCCAGACGCGCCTAATGAACTGCACTGACCGAGAGCGTGTCGGCGACTGTGCGTCCGGTGCGTCCATCAATCAAAGCAACTGCCGAATGCAATTGCCGAGAAAACCGCTGAGGTTGCAACCAACCGATCAGCCAGACAAACTACCGACAACGACAACGACAACGACGACACCGATACCGATACCGATAGCTATACCTATGCCGATACCGAAACTAAACCGAAGCGTCTCCCGAGTCCACACTCCAGCTTGAACCGTAAACCGTTTCAAAATACTCTGACGTTCTCTCTCTCTCTCTCGCTCTATCTATCTGTTCGTGCGCTTCAAGCGTGCGTTCGCCACGACGTTCCAACAGCAACTGCTCGGGCCTCGAACGCAGCGTCTTGGGCAGCTCCACTGTGGATGGCGTTTGTGTATGCCATGTGGATGGTGTTGCCGCTCAGTGCAAAGCGAGTTTTTGGCGCCAGCTGTGGAGACTTTCCGAATGCCGGCTAACGTGCGAGAGCGCGAAAGCGTAAACGGGAGAGTAAAGAAGACAGGCAGAGAACATGATTTAAGCTGCTGTGGCACGTGCAGCAAAAGCGGGTCTGTTAAATGATCATTAACACTTGGATTAAGTAATGGCAAAAGTAACCGAATACGTAATGCAATATGTAATCGAATAGTTAACATTTGTGTTACATTATTTTTAACTCTTTTGAATTTTATAAATTGATTTAACATAAGACCAGCGATATAAAAACAAAAATTATTTATTGACTTACCTTGTTGTTGACTTACTTGTTTTAGCTTTTTTCTTAATTTATAGTCAAACAAATAACTTTTAATTTTTGATTTACGTTTTAAAAGTTATAATCGTTACCGTACCTGTTAGATACTAAAATAAATAATTTACATTTAATAAAATGAATATCTATCTTGAAAGTAAAACAGAATAGTTCTCAAAAATATGTGGAGAACTTAATTAAGTACTATTTTTTTATATTATTTGCTAGTGATAGTTTAATAGTTTAAATAATTTCCCAACAAATTAGACATTTATTTTATTTATATCACAGTAAAATCAAAAGTTATTCCATAAAACATTTAAAGAAATTTGCACAAAATTCAAGTTAAATTTAAATTATAATCTAAAAAAAATAATTACAATTTTCAACAAATAATTTGTTAAACAATTGTCTACAGCTCAAATAATTCTCTACGTTCTCATGCATGTGTTACGAATGTGACGAGCACAACAAACTGCAAAATGTGTAGACTTGGAGAGTGCATGCGCATAGCGAGAGAGCCGCCACAAGAGAGCGCCTGCAGTGAGTTGTGGGCGAGAGGAGAGCAGCGAGTGGGGGGTGTGGCATGGAGCCGGTGATGGCAACGACCACAAAAATAAACGCAGCGCGCTGCCTGCCACAGCCAGCAAAGTGACGGCTCTGTGGAGGGGAGCGGCAAGTGGGGAAGTCAGCTAGGAAGTGGGGGTAACATTAGCATCTGGTTTATATCAGGGGTCTGTCCGCTTGCGATTCATTGCCAAGTAACTGATGCCTACAGATCTAATTGTCTTAAGTGTGCTGCGAGCGGGGGAATCAAACTGAATCCAACTCGAGCATAAATTCCGATTGATGCCAGGCATTAGAAGCCGTCAGAGGGAGGGACGGAGAGACGGACATATAGACATGCACGGGAGCAGAGTAAACAGAATTAGAGAATTTTCAATATAATTTGGCATGATTGCAGATCAGAAAGCGCCAAAACGCTTCGGTATGCTCAAATGGCCGAAAGAGGCTGGAGTCTTTGCGTGCCTTTGCCAACCCACAATCGGGCCTTGGTCATCGTCTAGAACCGCTGTTGCCACATTCGCTTTTTTCCCGTCAAATCTGGTTGTTTTTGATGAATATTTGCTAGCAAAAATTGTGAAACTACGGCAAGTCGGAGTTCTATTTTAGGAGCTCTAATTAGCCTTTTTGGGAGCTTTTTTTATGTACCAAAAATTTAATGCTAAAATAAGAAACAATTATACATAGGTCAGCTTTCATTAAACTATATATAGTATATCCTGCAGAGCATAACCGTAGAGCCGTTAAATTATAGAGCAAACACTTTGAAAATAATGTCAAATTTTGAGAGTGTGATCTGAATTATTGAGGGAAAAATCTTGAGAATAACTTGAACATTTTCTTGATATTTTTTTGAATATTTTAAGCTTGCTGTGTCCTTCCCGCCAAAAACAGTTTTTCTTCTGAATAGAAAATTTGCAACACTGTCTAGGACTAATACACACACACCGACACAATAGAGCTAGAACAACTGAGGGAAAGGAATTTCAACTAGAAATTTATCTACGCTAATTTCAGAGCTAAACTTGTGTAATAAAACCGCATCATCGGCTGCAATTTTCGCTGCTCGCGTGCCGATGCCGATGCCCGTTCACATCCCAACTTGCAACTTGCAACTTACAACTTGCAACTGGTGCACTTAGTACCATCGCTTGCAACATGGCCAGCGCTTGCACTTTGGCAGTCTTCGCATGAACGCCTCCAATTTCTCATAGTTCTATGGGCCGGTTTTGGCTATGACTTTGACTTTTGCTCCAGCATCGCGAACTGTGAAAAGGAAGGAGGAGGAGGATTGGGGGATCAGGGATTGCGGTTTGGGGTTTGAGGTTTGGGGCTATGGGGGCTTGTTGCCATGGCCATGGCGTTTGGTTTATGGTTTATGCGCCGCCGTTTTTGGTCTATTAAAATGATTGCAGTATTTACGTAGCGCTTTTCAGCCATAATTTGTGTTTGCAATGCTCATCATCATCATCATTGAGTGTCCAGCATCTTTGGCTCTTTGCATTCAATGGCATCGCAGTCGCAGTCGTTGGCCATTGCAGCCACAGGCGTTTTGGGCTCCCAACGCTGACCCGTTCTCTATGCTTTTCTATTGTTTATCTTCAGCAGGCGGACGCAGTGCCAAACCTCAAAACCCAAACCAAATACGAAATACCCATAACCCAAAACCCAAACCCAAACCCAAACCCAACTCAGAGCTCGGCTTGGCCTTGCTGAGGTCTCTGCTTATGCGTTAATATTTCCAGCTTATCGCCGTTGGCGTCACATTGGCGTATTTACCATGATTATTGATCGCTTAATACGAATTTGTTTCAGCCTTTTTCAGACGCTGTCCCCGCCCTCGCCCCTCAGCTGTCTGCATTCTGTTTGTTTGTGCAGCTTAGAGATATATTTGCTGTGATACTCTGCATTTAATGGCCCTGCTTTCAATTGCTGTTTGTCTTTTTCTTAGCACAAATATTTGAGTTCGAGCTGAGCCAGCCAGACCCCCACGATCAATTACATTATTTGCCACAGCTCAACAGCTTGCAACGCGCAGAGATAATGTCAACGGCATCTTGCCTCCACATTATACTAATTTCGTCTGCTCTGTGAAAGTCCATTGTGGTGAGCGGTACAACTTTCAATTTGCCACAGACTCACAGACATCGTATATAGATATAGTCATATATAGCAGTCGTACTCCCAGTCGTAATTCATGTTGATTATGATGATGTGAGGGACTCAAGACATTAGGCTCATTATGATTTTATGTGCTCGAAACTCGCAGTGTTCACTTTCCAACAATTTGCAAAAATCCCACAGCTCGATTTGCCCATATTTTGACTGAGCTACAAGATACCCTGCAATAACAACTAAAACGTTAGCTTCAATTTTGGGCATATTAATTTTTTACAAAATACTAGTTTTAGTTTAGGAAATTTTGAAATATTACACCTGTAAAGGCGCAGCAGATAAGAAGAATTTTATTAAAATGTTATCAATAAATAATAACAGTAATTAAGAGCTTTTTAGAGGCTGAAGCATACTTGTCATGCCAGTCCCATCTAGGGTATACGCGAATTTGAAATACATACAATCAAATTGAAAGTACAAATTGCAGCAAAAAGTTTCAAAGTCAAAAGCCACGCCCGCCACCTCAGGCAGGACAATGAACTCCCGGTAAGGGCCTTTTGGCCAGGCTCAAAGTGTATGGCATTAAATAACCTGTTTAATATAGACGCTGGGCTTTTTTGTGCGCACTTCCGTTTGCTGCAGCCGAGCACAGGCCAACAAAATTTGGTCAGGGGACAGACGGGACGTAGAAGCCTGCTAATTTTGACAGATTACAAGGCACTGTGAGTGTTAGCCGCAGGGTTGCCAGTTTTGGGTTAGCCAGCAGCAGTAGGAGCACTTTAATCAATAGCATCATACACTGGCCAATGGATTTTTGGTAGTTGCTGGACTGGACATTGAACCGCCATAAATTTGTGGCAAAAGCAGAGCCAAAATATGCGCACAATTTACAAATGCTACAGTAAGCCACAGTAGCCACCCTGCTGCTTTCAATTACGCGTGGAAACCGACAAAACCCCAGAATATAAAACACAAGAAAAAATATTAAAAAAAAAAACAAAAACAAAACAAACATGAAAAAATATAAAAAAGCGAGATGCAAAGAATTTATGAGCTGCATGGATATCTGCATACAGAACCCCTTGAAGAGCTGAACCGCAGACGACGCCAACGATTAAGCACCGCAAATCAAAAGCAGCATCAGCAAAGCGCAACAAAAAATTTGCCGTAGTCGCAGTCGTTTGCCGTAAACGTGGCCGTAAATGAAACCAAAGTCAAATGACAAATGCTCGCACTAAGAGTTTTTCGGTTAAAACGTCGTGGCCAAAAGCAAAGTGTTGAATGCTAGCGGAAATCACTTGAAACCGAGAATAAATCAAAGCAAACAATAACAGCAGTAGTGAAAGAAAAACCATCGGGAAAGCTACAGTCGGAGGCAACCTACAAAAACTTCGTTTGAGGAGATGTATTTCAAACCCACACCAAGCTCATTCTACTTTGAAGAAATATCGAATTTATCTCTTGAATATCTTTGCTGTTTCTTATTCTATCGTAGCACAATTCAAGGAGTCGATTAAGAATGACAAAATTTGTGTCCCTAGCTTCTTTAGTTTACTAGATCTAGGAAACGGACAAAACGGACATGGCTATATCGACTCAGCTCGTCGTCCTGATCGAGAATATACTTTGTTGGGTCAACCCCACATCCTTCGGCCTGTTTAACACATTTCCCATAGACCCCTCTGAACTTTTTCAAAGTACAGGGTCCAAAAACAAATATTATATCGAAAGCAGAGAAATGGATGCAGTTTCCGCTTGGGCAAAAAGCAAAATGAAACTGATAAAAAACAACAAAGCACAACCAGTTAAAAATACCAAAAGAAATGGCTGAAACCAACAGCCAAAAAAGCGAAAATCCTTAAACAGTTATAAATGAGTTGAGTCATATCAAGGACAACAAACGGGATGCAGGACATGCAGCTGCTCCCACTGAGTGATTTATGTGCCCATGTCAACGTCTATGACTTCAACTTGCGTCTGCTGCACGTCTGGGCAGGCTTAATTGGTGCGGCTTCCTGCTACCATTATTTCAGCTGTCAACCGTTTAAAGATACCCTGCAAAAACAGAGGGTGTCGGGTAAAAAAAAATTGCATTCAATTGATATTTGACTAAATAATTGCATCTCATGAAGACATTTCCGTATACCTTTACGTATTATTAATCAATTTAAGTTTTCGTTCTGCATCTGTTGAAAGTATCTCAAAGCGTTCAAAAGTATATTTTAGTAATGAGAGTTCGCTTATCTTATCATTATGTAGCTTCATTATAAAGCCGTTATTCCCGTTCTCAAACACATCGGCTTCTACACTATTGCCATTTAAGGGATTATAATTTTTACATTGCCCGAAAAAACCCAAAAACTTTACAGTACGCAAACTTTGCAGACAGTTTTTGTGCCATTTTAACTAGACTCCAAACTCGACTCCACATCGGTGGCAATTTTGATGGTATTTAGTTTTTATTTCATTTTACGGCATTTGAATCCAAATGTGCTTTTAAATCGGCTTAGTTATGCGAGCAGCTTTCATGTTCCTGCCGGCTTAAATTAAATGCATCAACTAACAAAAAAAGAAGCAAAACCCAAAAAAAAAACCGCTGAATACCTGACTAACGATTTAAAAGCATTTGCATTTTTTGTGCACAGTTCTTAAATTCAACTGCCAGATTAAAGATGAGTTCCGAGGTGAAAATTTCTTATCTAATCAGTGTTCAGATCACGACTACGTCATTCACTTTAGAGTACTTATTATTTACCAGAATTCATTGAGAAATTTGTATATCTGCTTGTCAAATAAACACAGTTCAACGACTAAAAATAAATACGGTTTCACGTCATTAAATGCGCATAAGATCTGAACAGACACAAGGCGATTCTACTAGTCATATCTAGATAATGCGAATGATGTATGAGCTTCTGATAAGTGCTACGTAAAACCTATCTTATACTTAGGAGGTATTAAAAAGCTTTGAATCTGTAACTCTAACTAAGTACTACTATCTGGTCAGCATAAGAACTGGGAAATTTTAATTTAGTACTCGATTGATTAATGATTGTATTTTCCCAGTAAATAAGTTTATGATGCAATTTAAATCTCTAGACAGAAACAATCTAGAAGTTGGTTTTAATTTATTTTAAATTTTTAACGAAATAATAACACATTATTAGGATCGCATAAATCTTTATACTCTGTCATGGTATAACTCTTCCATCTTTCATAGCATTATCAATAATCTTTAAGCTATTAATAATATATACAGGTGCTATTTTTAATTTCAATAGAACTGTCAAATCATCAAAAACATATATATAAAATAATGAAACGGCGCTCGATGAGGCTAACAACATGCTCATCATCAATTATATGGCAGTTATTTGCAAAAAGAGAAATGTATACATCGAATGAGGCATAAATAAAAATGTTTTGGTTATAAATAATAAAACACAAAGTCTAAGTGCTGACAAAGTTGACAGTGGCGTTGGCCACTTAATCAAAATTCAGACACGGGCAAACAATTTGCAGAGATAACAGCAATTATACCCACTGTGCCCGGCCACTGGATGAAAAGCCCAAACTGGAAGCCTGCGATTTACTGCACACACTCAGCGGTAGTATCTGTTGTGTTCCCAAAGATAACAGTTGGCGAAATTGCCTGAACAAGCTGTCGTAAGTACTTTCAGCAACTGTGTATTAAAAGCACGTCACAATACAAATAATAATTTAGTAATAGATATTAACCAGAAGCGCAAGGCGAACGTCCGCGAACTTGTCGCGAATTTCGAATAGTTGTCTGAGCGGAGGCCAACCGATTGGCCGTGAATTCACTTTACTCCGGGAGAAAAGAACTTTTACAACAGGTGGAATTTGCTTTAAATTAAACGAAAAACTATGGCAAGGATAACGCTGTTATTGGGATTATGTTGTATCTCCTTAGTGGCAAGTGCGGAGCAACAGTTGCAACTTGGTTAGTTCCTCCCATCCAAAATAATATTGTAAAGGATAAGAGACTATAAGAGCTAATGTGAAGAAAAGTGTTATAATGCTGCAAAGGATAAGACGCTGTTCAGAATAATGTGAAATAAGAATAATGAAGCTTTTAAGGACGAAAAGGATAAGAGACTGAATAAGCAGCAAATGGCTATTAGAGACTGAAAAAAAGGACTGGCCAGAATAATGCGAAAATACGGATAATTTAGTTGTTAAAACACAAAAGGATAAGAGCCTGAACTGAATAAAGAGTAAATTTCTATTCATTTCAGATTCAAGAATTTATTTACTACGATTTTACTATTTTTCAAGTGCGTTCTTAAAAGTATTTTGATAATTTAATTGTTTAATTTCACAAGAATGAAAACTTCGAAATATTTCAATCGGAATATAGAAACTAAAAATCAAATACATGTATAATTATACTAAATTAAATTAGTTTTTTTTTTTTCATTATTATTTTTGTATTTTATATAAAAACTTGTTTTGACCAATGTGTTATACAATCAACAGATCCTAATAATCTTGCGCAAATCTTTTAGACACACAGCGAAATGTAATGACGTTTACCTTATCGCTAGTTTGCATAGTTTTAGCTAAATGCCACTAGATATTCAATTTGTTGGCGTTTATGGCATGAACATTTTGCCAAAGTGAATTCATGAATTCGAATTGCATCAAAACATGATTTAGTATGCAGCTCCAGTGCATCCAACTTCACTTGATGATTATTGAGTACATTTACAGTTTGAATTTGCATTAAAATTGTAGTGTCTTGTCTGAGTTAATGAAAAAACATTCTTGTAAATCTTTATTTACAATAACTATAAAAACTTTATGAATAATGCAGATATTAGTTGGAATGCACGCATGTCGTTATATTATTATATACAGCTGATTAATTATGAAGGAATTTTAAAGTGGATATTTGATAAGATTTATAGGACGAGTTTTGTTATCGAAAATGGAATAAAAGAAATATTGGTACGACATTTTGAGGTATGACTCATTAAATGTGTTATCGATGTCTACATAAGGAACAGTGAAAAAATTACACTCGTAATAGAATTTCGTTATTCCAGTCGAATTTTAAGTTAATCATTTTATAAAACATATCAAAATACATTTTCCTTACAGCTGGCAATGGTTCCATAACCTCCACCTCCCCTGATGGCGAACCGGGGTTTAACTTTGCGATGAACATCTCCGAGACGCCTGTCATCAACTGTCCCACGTTATCGGATGCGGGTTCCTTGAGCCAAACGGAGCTGATCGCAAGACTTACCAACAACTGTCGCTACGACCGCTTGGAACCACCAACCACTCTAACCGATGCTGGTCAGATCGATCCAGTGGAGGTGTTTGCGCGGTTCTACATCTATGCGCTGAAGAATCTGGACACGAGTGACTTGCAGTTTATGCTGCAGGGTCTGCTGCAAATGCGTTATGTGGACACTCGTCTGGCATTCAGCAAGTATGCACCGAGTCGCCAACAGCCCGTGGTGGGTGAGTCGACACTGCGCGATTTGCTGTGGGTGCCCCACATCTTTCTGACCAACGAGCAGAGCTCCAATGTGCTGGGCACCAATGAGAAGGACATGCTGACCAGTGTCTATCCCGATGGCACTGTGATCATCTCGTTTCGCATACAGGCCACATTGTACTGTTGGATGAACTTCCAAAAGTTTCCGTTCGATCAACAGAACTGCACCACAGTTCTGGAGAGCTGGATGTACAACACGTCGATGCTGGAGCTGCACTGGGAACCCACAAACCCAGTCAGCATGCACCACCAGCTGCAGTTAACGGAGTACCAGCTGGATGGGTTCTTACTGAATGAGACGGTGAGCGTATCGGATTCGTATACCATGACACATGGAGCGCTGGTGGGCAACTACAGTGCGCTGAGCTTTAGTGTGGTGCTGTCCAGGGAGGTGGGCTATTACATCATAGATTACTTCGTGCCCTCCATGATGATAGTGGCCATATCGTGGGTATCTTTTTGGCTGCAGGCGGATCAAACACCGGCACGTTCCATGCTGGGCTGTTCGACATTGTTGTCGTTTATAACGCTGTCGTTATCGCAGGAGAACAATCTGTCTAAGGTGAGCTATGTAACGATGTCGGAGGTATGGTTTCTGGTCTGCACCTTCTTCATCTTTGGCAGCCTGATGGAGTTCGCCTTTGTGAACACCATTTGGCGACGCAACAACAATCTGGAGCTGAAGAAGCGCTCCACCAAATACATAGTACGCTCCACATTTGTGCCCAAGGTGATGCGCAATCCGCGCAGCTTCAGCCGCAGCCAGAGCACAATCAGCAGCTGCAACAAGAACTTTGGCAGCAATTCAAATAACACAGTCATTACCATCGAAACACCCATCATCATAGGCGATGGCCTGAGCAGAGAGAATTCCGCAATTAGCCTGGAAGACAATGATGCCAGCATCAGTTCCAATTCCAGCTCAACAGCCAATCTGACCAATGCGTCGGACGAGAAGCCGGCACAGACATTTGCCACCATGACACCCAAAGAGGTATCACTGTGGATCGATCGCAAGATGCGCTTCTGCTTCCCCCTGGCATTCATTATATTCAATGCGCTCTTCTGGTCCCTGGTCTACTGTCTGTAGAGCAGCAGACACAATCAGTTGGTGATGGGGAATATAAGTAGTTCAAAATTGGCAAACTGCGCAAAGCGAGCTGTGATGCGGCCACAACAGATGTTGCAATATAACTGTGCTGTCTATAGATGTTAATTAGGCTATGGCTTTAGTTATTTAAATTTATGTGTCATATAGTCGTATAGTACTCATATTTATGTATTCGCTAATAAACTCAATTTGTATACCGAAGCCGGCGCCTATCAACACCTCGCTCCGACTGGGGGCCCCACGCACGTACGGAGCTGATAAATTTGTGCTTATTAGGCAGGCGGCAGCAACACCCTGGCGTCGATGGCAATAAAAATAATGCCACTCGCAACAGGCCGGGCAACAAGTTGCATGCCACATACACACAGCCACACAACCATAGAGACAATCACACCGGATGAGCATAAAGGAGCCAGAGTTGTTGTGCGCATCTATTTGTATCAATGAAAAAATCATAATGCCAGCACGCCTCTCCGAAAGGAACGGCACTTGGCGTGGTGGGTTGGGGTGTGATTTGGTGTGGAGTGGATTGGAGCATGAAGTGTGTGGTGTGTAGTGAGTGGTGCAGTGGTTCGGCGGTTCGCTGGATTTCTGCTGTTCAATTTTTAATTAATTGCCTATGATGAGTGTGTTGAAAACAGAGCGGGTTCTTCTTATGCTTGGCTAGCGCTATTTGGGGGGGAAATTGTCTAAAGTCTCTCTGTGCGCTGTCTCTGGGCTACTTGATAAATTAACGGCACATGCAACACGTAAATTGTTTTTAAATTGCCTTAAAAATGAACTTCAATTTCACAATGTGCATTTTATAAGGCGCAAATAATCTGCTGCATGTAGATCGCATACTTTAACTTTACTTCTCAGTTAGTTTTTTCTCTTCTTTTTTTCGCTGCCTCATGCTGAAATTAATTTGAAGTGCTCATAACTCAGAGGGCCAGAGTCTTGCTCGACTCTTCTGCACGTCATCGTCAAGGAAAATTTCTTATGCAAAGCTTATATCTGACCATCAATCTTGCCACAGTTGCAGCGCTTGTCAAACTGTATTTCGGTCTTCTTTTTTTTCGGACAGCCCGAACTCGAACTCGAACTCGTTTACTGACCGCGAGGTGTACGTAATGAGATGTAATCTGTCAAAATTAAGTGTATCACAGGCCCACAGCGACAGTCCAGCTCCAGCTTCAGGTCCATGCTGATGGACCAGTTTACAAACTCCACTTTAGCTCCTTTAGTTAGTTTTTTGATTTTGTTTTTGATTTTGTTGAAACTTTGCAGCCCAACAAGTTTATTGAACTCCCGTGAGTGCTGGCTGTGGGCGAGGGCTGATCGAGGGAATCGCCCGAGTTGCCTATCAGGTAGAGCACCTCAACGGATGTTCCCATGTCAAGGGGCCTAATCCCTAGCACATGATAGATGCCTTTGACAACTGACAACAGCTGTTTGTTGTGGTGCCCGATGTTGTCATTGTTGTTTTTGGGTACTTATCGAACAGCACCCGTTAATTATAACCCAAATATGAAGTTTCAACAGCAATTTTATTGATGGCTGACTCTATTCTCAGTAATAATGGGTCAACATGCCGTAGTACCCCCCAAAACAGAGTTCGTTTACACTCCGTCTATTTGCTTGGCTTAGCTTCCGATTCCACATTTTCCGTTTTCCGCCCCTCCCACTTCCACTCCTCATTCCCAGCTGTGAGAATTCTGCCTGCCCCTTCTCTCCATCAAATGAGCTGCATAATAAGCAAGTGCTTCTTCTTCTTTTTTTAGGAATTCTTCTTCTGTTTTTTCCCCATCTTCTGTTGTTTTTTTGCACATGAGAATTACAGACATTTTCATTTATTATTATAGTGCTTGGGGTTCCGTCTCCGTATAATTTCCAGTTAAGTACTTAGTCCAGTGTCTCCCACATGTCTCCAACTTTTGAAGCATGAAGCCGACCACTTGCAAAAAATTATTATGTATAAATGAGATAAGACGAGACAAAAGAAAACCCAATGTAATGCCATTCCCAAAACACCATTTAAGCGCTATCATCGGGTATGCTGTGCCGATTGTGGGCGTGGCAGCTAGCAACATGTGTCTGTAATTAGTTTTCAGATTATAGTTCTGGCTCTTAATTTGACAACTGAAACGCTTGAGTAAATTCGTTGGAAAATATCTCAAAATTGTTGCGTTGTAATATTTACAGGGTATCATTTGTAGCATATTGTCAATGCTGAAAAGCATACATAATTTAAACAGTAAAGTTTAGTGGCAATAATTTTAAATTCACTTTGTTCTGATTGGTTTTGTTACTTGCTTCCACTTGAGCAAAAATACAAATTATTTTAAATTATTAGAAACTAGAATTATACCTTCAGTTTTTGTAGACAAAACTGTAAAAACATTCAAAATAAATTAAATACTTTTAGTTTAAAAAATATAAACAAATCAAAGTGAACATATTTAGTTTATTTTTCAACTCTTTCTTATCACGACACATGAAAATATTTCAAATAAATACAAATTACGGAATGTTGAAAATTATTTTATAGGGCATTAAGTATATATAGAGCATTTAAGAGGCTGCATTTTAGAGGGTATGCTTGAGCGGAGCATGCTGCACAGTCGCGTGGTGGAGTTTTATTTTTAGATGGTGGGAAAATTCTATTTGAAGTGGCGTTCAACAGATTGCCTATCTAAACAAGCACAAGTAACCAGAACAAGCAGCGAGCACAACAACAATTGTAATAAGAGCAACAAAAGCATGTACAATGCTTATTGTTGTTAGTTTTTGGTTAGCCAATTGTAAGTGTGGCGTTGGCTCTAGACTTGGGCTTGGGCTGGGGCTGGGGCTTGGGTTTGGTTCGGGCCAAGTCAAGTCACGCTCTGTGGTCGGTCTGTCTGCGGTTCAGAAGTCAAGTACGCCGTCCATTTGAACGAGAAGCGTGCGAATGAGCGCAAGTCCAGCCAAAGCCAAAGCAGTCGAAATGCAATCAATAGCCGGGCACTTTGGGCACTTTATGACTAATAGATGCCTTAAATAACCGGCCAAGGGCTAATTTGGTCATCTGGCCATATGGAAATTTAATGCAATGTCCATAGGATTAAGTTGCCAGTTGGCCAACCGCAGGCACAAACAGCCAACTCCGTTGATGAGGAGAGGGAGATGGAGAGGAGAGAGGAAGAGTTCTACGGCTTAACCACATGCCTAATGAGCCAGCGAGAACGTCGTCTGCTTTGGGTGCAGGTATTTACATGCTGCATGCCACAAACTATTAACAAATTGCCAACAAAACATTCAAGGAGAGGCCTAAAGGGGCAGCAGTTGGCATGCCAGTTGGGCCAAGTGGGCGTGCATACTAAACTACGGTACTAATAAGGAGATGCCTTTGCAGCTAATTTAATACTCATACTGGGTACATAAACGTAGTGCGTTAATGCCAAGCACTTGCTTCCGCTGCACAGTGTCTCCAAATCAAGAAACCTGAAGCCAAATTTCACAGTTTGAATCATATTATTCAGAATTTTAAGGTACTTTGAAATGCGATAAAAAGGACTATCCTTTATTGAACAGCATAACGATTATGTCATTCTCTATCGATGCTGTAAATTTCTTTGCGGCGAAGATATGTAACAGAAAACTTCGTAAACTGCGCAAATTACAGGGATTTCTATAGATTATTTTTCTAAATTTTTTTGGTAAAAATTTCATAGTGATATCTTTGCTAGAACCACTGTGCGCTGGGCAGGCTGCCTTGACCCATGATCATGACGATGTACATGATGTTGTTGCCGATGATGGCGCCCCCCGATTAGGTGCATGCAATTGCAGCAGGAGTAGCTGCAGTAGCAACTGCAGCAGCAGCAGCAACAGCAGCAGCAGCAGCAACATCTTGGCTTCGCTTGTGGCGCCTCATGTTTGGCAAACAGCGAGAGATTCGAATCATTCACTTGGCTTAGCTGCCGCAAGCCACAAACGTTTTGCACGTTTTTCCAATGAAGCAGCGGCAACTGGCGCCTCGCCTTGCGGTCATAATTAATGAAAACGACTTGTAAATGCAACTGCCGCTTGTTGCCATTGTTGTTGGGGGCAAGTAGTACGTACAGCAAGTACACAGTACACTGGCCATTTAATTTGGCAAATGCCTTTGCCTTCGTCGTTGCCTTTGCCTTCGCTGTTGACCATGTGACAGCAGCGCCAATCGCTGGCGTAGCTTTAGGCCAGCAGTTATTAATTAGTATCTGCTTATCGCTGGCGCACTCGACTGGCAACCGGCAACATTTGTCATAGATATAGATACCCTGTACATTTATATGGCGGGGGAGTGCCAGCACTTACGGGCATGAACGGGCATGAGCGGCGACGTCAACGCGTTCGCTTGTTGCCGATCTTATCGAGATTGGCCCAAAGGCAGCGTGTGACATTATCTTAACTTCTTTTGTGGCTCTGCAGTGGTGGGCTATATATATCATAGCACGCCCAGTATGCTGGGCTCATCCATTATTTATGGCTAGAGGAAATCACTCCGTGTTGTGTTATACTGCGTCTATCTCGATTGTGCGAGTATGTAAGTAAATTAAGCCAACACCTGGCACTTTTATGAGCAGTGCTTAAGGTTAAGCACACTCTATGTCATGCTAAACGCATATCAATTTTAATTAGACACGATATCGATAGAATACCAAATGCAACCTTGCGTTGCCACAGACTCCACGGCAGTGTTGGCCAATTGAGAAGTGTTTGCATTGAGAAAAAAGCTGTTTTAGCGAGAAGAAGACAGAAATATAGATCAAAATATTTGCAAAAACATCAGAAAATAAGATTTTAAGATTATACTTGGTTTTGCTCAAAACTTCAAAGCACAATCTTAAAAGTCTTCCAAGATTCCAGTTGCTTGGTTACGTCCTTAATAGTTTTCAAATTTTTTTTGGTAAAGAATATAGTTGTTTTTAATCTAAAAATACCATATTTAGCTGTTAATATAGTAGCAAAAATATCGATTGTCAGGAAAAGATATATAGCTTATGAATTTTATTGCAACAGAAGATAGTATTGTGCTTTAAATTAAAACTTTTAAAGCAAATATCTAACGAAATAATGACAATAGATCTAGGATTGTTCGTTATATTACTGTAAACTTTGTAAAATTTAAGACAAAACTGACAAAAACTGAATTATTTTTGAAATTAAGATCGAATTTCCGATTTTCGTTGTACCACAATTTTTCTAGCAAATGCTCCTAAAAAACAGCCAAATTTGTCGGGAAAAAAGCGAATTGGCCAGACTCCAAAGCTGAAGTTACTGCCTCAGTCTCGGCCTCAGCCTAATGCCGAATGATAATCAAGTGCAACAGCAACTTGCAACCTGCAACCTGCTGCGGTTATCGCACCAAGTTTGCCCAGACAACCGCACGGATACGCTTAACAGCAAATCATTTGCGGCCGTCGAGCATTTGCTAATGAGAAGCGCGAGGGGCGGCTGATGAGTAGCTTGCCACCGACCAGTCGCATGCGCTGCAGATGCACACGAGTAATTTCAGCTGTAATCGATTACTTATGCTCTATTAGTAACAGTTGAAAGACATTAAATGAAACTCTTTGAGATGGCTGATAGAATAACATTGCAAATTGATACTTCACTTAATTGTCAGCCTCGGGATTTCCATTAGAAAAATTGATTTGAGCACAGCAAGCTATAGATAATGTAAAAAATGTTTACTAAATATCAAGCAAACGCAATTCCAATTAAAATCACTTCTTAAACGAAAAAAGTCATTTTTGTTTAACTTTGAATGCGCATAACTTTACCAAAACTCAATAGATTTTCAAGCGGTGTGGTTTTTTCTCAATCATTTGAGTTTACAAATAAAATTTATGTATAAAATCAAAGAATAAAAATTTGAAATTTTTTACCGAAGTTTGAAGCCTCTTCTCTTTCTCATAAAAAATATGAAATTTTCGGAAAAAAAAATTTTTTTTTTACATTGTTAGAATTGATGCTTAAACGAATTGTATTGCAAAATTATACAGAAAAAACCAAACATCACAGCATTTGGTCAAAAAATGTAGATTTTAGGGCCAATATTGGTATCTTAGGGGGATTATCATTGGTTTTTGGTGAACTTTGAAAAAGGTTTAATTTAAAAGTTTAATAATAACATGTATATTTGTATAATATTAATTTATTTTCTTTATTATTTGTGTATTTTCGTACTTATTAAATATTTAAAATGAATTCTTTCTAAACTAGTAAGTAGCAGTGCATACCCAGTTAAGGTTAGGGTATACTAATGTTGAATGCATTCTACTGTGTCGTTTCGGCTGATTTCTTCTTTCGTTTTGATTATACTAAATATTTTTTGGACGCAATAGACCATACAATTCACGTTCATTTGCGCTGAAATGTACTTGAGAATTTATTTTGTTATTTATCAAAAAAATTTCCTTAAATAGATGCTCTAGTCGAGTGCATTTGTTGGACTTGAAATTGAGTTACTTTTGCTTACAGTTTAGTACTTGTCGTGTTCTTACTACTAGTAGCAGCTCGCTACTACTAAGTTTATAGTAGTAGTATAATGCAAGTTCAGCGCTGCAGCATCTTTGGCAGGGGGCGCAAAACTTTAGCTGCATGCAACTTGGCGACTTGGCCATTACTTCCACTAAAGAAATTAAACATCAACAGCACAGAGAAGGGCAGAGCATAGACAGGGAGAGAGAGAGAGAGAGAGAGAGTGAGAGAGTAGTATATCGTTGCAAGAACAGACACAACAAAGTTAACTACGAGGCGAGCGAGGAGGCAACATGAAAAAAATTAGTTAAAAGATAAACATGGCACGCCAGAAGCGCGCAGACAAAGGCAAAGAGCATGGAGAGAGACAGAGAGAGAGCAGACTGTTCTTAGATACCCTGTAGAACTCAGGGGCAAGGAGGCAGACTGCGTCGTGCTGCCTGCTGTTTTTGGCTTTGTCTTGATTATGTGGGTTTTCAGCAGCAGCAGCAGCAGCAGCAGCAGCTGTAAAGACGCTGCAAAATAAGATACTTGCGGCTTGCCTATAGCTGCATCAGCATCAGCCGGTATCCCTGGCAACTTTTAAGCAGCATGTTGTTAGCCAAAGTTCTTGTGGCATCGTCAACGGCCTCATGTTGCACAATGGCATGGCACAGCAAAATAATTGCTTCAAGCGCATTTTTAATACTCTCTGGCCAAATAACAAAGCGTGCACCCAATGGCAACGAATACGAATACAGCGAATCAAACGAATACAGCGAATACAGTGAATACAGTGAATACTACGAGTGCTTTGGCTAATGCTAATGCTAATTAAATACAAATACAAACACGTGGCTGCATAACTCAAACCCAAATGCAGCTCTTCACGGCTCTGGCATTTCGTTCATTAGGTAAATGCTTTGTGTCAGTATTTTCATCATAAATACATTTTAAGAGCGTTTTCCCAAAAAAAAAAACAGAAAATGAATGTAGACTCTGTACGAATGTTGAACAAAATGCTGCCCTTGTGGCATTGGGAGCAACATTATTGTCGTGTTGGCGCTTTTAATTAAATTCATAAATCAGCAGTGTGCCAGGCAGTCGGAGAGACACACAGAGCGCTATAAAATTCTTAAGAAACAGCTTCAAACTGTAGTCAGTCGGATGGAAGGCTACAGTCGGACGTAACCGATAGTAGCAGACACTTTACTTTGTGTTTCAACAACTGCAACATGCCTCACAACAGAGGCAAGCTATGCATGCATGCACAAATCGATTAGCACCCTCAGCACTGTCTAGCAAATTGTCTGTTGCATATCTGCGCTATGCTGCTTGCTCTATAAGAGAATCTACATACAGAATATAGTATCTCTAGCTATAATAGTTTTCTAATTTGCACTGACCTAATAGACCCCTTTGCATTATTTTGGTACAGGGTTAAAAAAAAGCTTCGGCTTATCTTGAAATTGCGCTAACCTTGCAATCATTTCAACTATAGTGTGTTCCATAGACACTGCTCAAGGAGATCTTGGACCCCCGGAATGCAACTCGAGAAATTGTCAAGCCACAGGCATTGGAGCCGCTTGGCACTTGATGCCTCACTGAGCTATTGAAATGCGAGCCGGTGCTCATAATTTGTTTTAATTGAATACTCTATCCTCTGGCTCTGGCTTTGGCTTTTGGGCTCACAGAGTGCAGACCGATGCCCCTTGCACCTCGCAGTCTATATGCCCCCAATGCTTATGTAGATGAATGTCAATAGCGGCAAAAATATTTGCTTTTCATTGTTCATGCAAATGCAAACGTAGACGTCTGTCTGCGCTGCTGCGTCTTCAACTTTTCACTTCATAATGGAAAGTTGCGAAAATATTTTGATTAGTTTCTGTCTTCGTCTCTGGTTCGCTCTGCTCGGTTGACTTTGGGTTTGTGTTGTGAGTCTGAGACTGGGAATTTCAAATGGGACTGGGAATGGGAATGAGAAGGGTACTCGCTTTGAGCTAAAATAATTAGTCTGTTGAGAGCATTGTTTGTTTGCATCTGCGTCAAAATAGCGCAAAATAAAACACAAAATTACGAACAACTTTTGTCTATGAACCCGCACTTTTCAAGGAACTGTATACGTAAGTATTTAAGCTCGAGGGGATTTTCGTAACCCATGTATTCCGAACTTATGTTAAGCAGATGAAATCAGTTGTGTTATGACGTTAATTCTTGAATTCGGTATTCGAAACCGACATTTAAATACGAAGAGCAAGGGTTTGCACTCCAAGTATAAGGGATTGCTATTTTGTCGTTCATCGGGTTGGACGGTATTTCGTTTCTAAAAGCGACCAATGTTTTTTAACTGATCAGATTCCTCCTTGTCCTCTATCAAAGACTTTTTTTTTATCGATAACTACTTTGTAATCAATAAGAATTCCATTTCACACATGTTTTCATGTTACTTCTAAATGAATAATTAAATGAAACGCGTATCTGACAAACACTGAAGGACAAGCTAAACGTCATGCTACAAGGAAATCAGTTCAGTGTTGACAAATGTTCAAATATGATGTAGAAGGGGGTGGGGTAGAGGAAAGGTGGCCTGAGACAAGCCCAAAGTGGCTCTTAAATGGTTTCGAGCTGCTGCTGCTGTTGCCAGCCACAAAACCGAATCACACTCAAATTTCCAAGTTGTTTTCAACGCCGGATTTATGGCAAAAACTTTGTCAGCCAGCAACACTCACAACAACAACAACAACAACAACAAGGCCAACAAATGAACAACTGTACCAGTAAAACCCACACACACACACACAAACACATACACAATGACACCATGGAGACGCATTAAGTACACGAGCAAGAAAGTGCCAAAAATTTTGGATCACACGGTAAGGGCAGAGCTATAGAGAGGGCAGAGCATAAGGATGAACGTAGCTGTAGCTGTGGGTTGTTGCCCAGCTGTTAATGGCAACAGTTGTCAAGCATCACGTAGTGGCAGCCAAGCAAATCAAATCTGGCACGTATACACTGAAAAAAATAATTACTCTTTTGTTCTACAATAAATAATAGCAATACAAAGCACTTTTTGGCACTAAAAATTGCCTAAGGTCAAAATCTGTCTATATTTTCTTATATTTTTTGATACTTGGCTTAAAAAATATTTAGTTTTAGGCGTGGAAAATCTCAAAAACATTTGTTTTGAGATTCAAAATTTACTTTTTCAGACTTATGTTTGCATTTATATTTATTACATCGTTATTTAATATTGAAATCGGATAAAAAAAAATTTATTTCCGCCTAGTATTTAAATAAAATGAGATTTTAAGCTTGAAAATTCTTTCAAATACATTTTCGTTGCAGCCAAATTGCATGTTTTTTTTTTGCCGAAATAATATTCTATAAAAAATTCTATATTAAATAAATATTCCTTATATATTTTTTGCCAATAATTTACTAGTTCTTTAAGATCAAAATCTGTGTGTCCAATTGTTTTACCCTGGAATTTGTAAACTCAATTAAAAACACCATCACATTAAAATCGGTTTGTTTCTCTCTGTGTAGTCGTATCAGTAGGTCCATACATAAATAATGCTGCCTTTTAAATCAAACTACAAATGGCGATAAGAAGCTGCAGAGTGGAGTGTTCTATCTATAGCTATATAGCCAGGAATGCCAATGGGAATCGGCATCCCATATTGCATTCCCAATGCCGACACGTGTGGAAAATACATTTCAAGCAAATCTAGCAAAATAAGTAGAGGAGCTGTGAAGTGTGTACTGGCATTTGGCATTTGGCATTCGGCATTTGGCTGCCAGGTTGCATTTCAATTCAAGAGGAAGTCAAGTGAGCTGCGGTACCAATGGCGCTGTGGGCGGTGGGAGGGGCAGAACGCACAAGCACACTTCGAGTTTCAATTGCAGAGGCAAATTGTGTAATGAAGCAGTTGCAGTTGCACTGTGCACTGTGCAACATAATTTGGTTTGGAGCACAAAAGTCAGGCAAAACTGGAACAGGCTTCAGTCATTACGCATTGCCATTAATGATGCTTAGAAAGTGGAGCAGCGCCTAAGCCTCTCGGGGCGAACAAAGCGTGCAAAAGCTTTAATATTAATCATGCGACCCGTTGGCTCAGCTTTTTATTTCTTTTATTTCTGTTCTTGCCTCCATTTGCTTAATGAAGCGCCGTTAGGACGCCAGTTTTGTTTGGGCTTCTGCTTCTGCTTCACCCCATTTGTTTTTTGAAAGCGAAATGTAAAGCCGAGAAATTTGCGACAAGTGAGTCAGCATGCAGACTAAGGCTTGGCACTTGTCTTCAAAGTTAAAGTCAAGTGATGAACTTCAAATGGGAACTACAAAAAACTCTGCACATGACTTGAGCAAACGGCCAAAACTGTCTGCCTTTGAGACAGAGTTTGTCTTACACTTGTCTGCGCCTGGCCAAAAAACTTTTTCAATAAGCCACAATTTTAGCCAAGTGCTGCGAAAAGTTTCCGTCACAGGCACAGCCTTTTAACTTAATAAAGATCATTTCCGGTGGCATGAAGAAGAAGCGAACAAAAAGAGGTAGCATGTCCAGCTAAATGGCAGCTCATAAACATACCGTCTCATATAAAAGCAATCTGTAGCAAAGGGTATAGACACCGACGACAGCTGAGCATGCAGCTAGGTGTGCCATCAATCAATCACTGCTGATATATAGCCGCAGCTCTAGCCCTAAGCCGTGTGTGACAAGAACTAAGTAACCTGGCGACCACATGTCAAATTGTTTATGGCAAATATGTCAATGGCCCCCGTTGCCAGTTTATCAATCAGTCAGCCGGCAGAGACGAGCTGAGGCAAGGCAAGGCATCATGTTAATGTCGCTACAAGCGCTGCCAATTGATTTCAATTCAATTTTACAGATTGCAATCGCAGCTATTAAACTGTACGACCGCAACGTGGCCGATACCACATCCAAGCCCAAGCCCAAGCCCAATCCCAAGATCGACTCCGACTCCGTCTCTGAGGAGCCCTGACGATGCGCTCCACACGTAACTGCAATTTGGTCGCTCGCCCCAGGGGCACTGCATTAATGAGTGGCAACATGCAAAGCAAATGCAGCAGATTCGAGCATCGAGCTATACCAGCTCCGTTGTGCTGAATGCAGCTTGTTGCCAGCTGTCCCATACGTAGCACGGAAGCTGCTGGCTCTAATGACGGCCATTACATTTATCGTCTTGGCCATTACAATAAAATAAGCAAGTATTTAGTAATTATCCAATTTGAAAGTGACTACAAATCAGCAGCACTGAAGACTCTAAACTCCAAACTGCAAACTGCAAACAGCCAACTAACAACTGCAACACTCCATGCACGTTGCAGTCACAATCACGTCCAGTTTTGGCCATGTTTTGACAATCCCATTGTAGCTCAGACTCGGGCAAATGTCACTCCGGGCAATTGCCAGTTATTGGTTATTTGTCTCTGTTTTGGCGTTAACTGGGTCAGTACCCAGTCAGTTCCCATGTCGGCCGACAAAAGGCATTTTCAATGTGCTCCCATAAAAAAGCGCATGATATGCCTCGTGTATTGCATCCTTTTGCAGCTTTTCCATTTCCACACTTTGTCAGCCTGATGAAACGCATGCCTGTTGGAACTATTTGCCATGATCCTGTCATATCCTGTTGTATGCTCTTTGCGTGTCAATCATTTGTACTCGCAGACCCAAATGTCAAACGTGGCCAGCTCCAGTTTTCATCACTTTGTTCAGTTCTGCCCATTTTTCAGTGTGATTGCCCAACACAAAGGCTGTCTTAAAACTCAATTTATCTGTTCCAAACTTAAATGCTAAGAGCCGTCTTACTTGCAACACTTTGTGGGCTTAGACAGCGCAACAATTCATTTTTGTTTCGACAGTGAAAAAAAGGTTGACTTTCAAAAAGATTGTTTTATGGCAGAGGTAGAATTTCAACGGAAGAAATTCGCAATTTCAGAGCATCTAAATGTATTGTCGGTTGATGTAGCCAAGGTGTATTTAGTTAGTATAATTATATTAATTATTTATTTTTATGTTATGGGATATATCTAACTACGTTGTCACTAAATCTCTGACATTATTTCTAAGGTCACTGATGAGAATGTTATGTTCCATTGCTAGACGTCGAGCCCGAATTCTCATAACATGATTTCCTTTTGTAACCTACTGAATTAGTATATATTTTATATTTTTAGATTTACAACAGAAAACGGGTTTATCCTAATTTTAAATTTGAATCTCCAAGGTAAATGCTAAATAAATTCTTACCAAACTGAATTTTAAATCTACCAAAGTTTTAAATAGTTCAATTCTCAATGTATACCTAATCTGTTTTGCCAAAGATTGTAAAGTCTGAAATTGATTTATGCCTTTTGTCGTAATGACTTGACCAGGTCGAAATAAAAACATTAATCTTATTAGAACATTTTACTTAATGATGCCTTTGGAAGGTATGAAACAAGTGGAATTAATGTCACTTTTGTCGCTGTCGCTGTTTCTAATCGACTAGTTTTTATAAAAATGGAATTCCCAGATTGAATCGGCCAAGTCAAGGTCATATAAACCGTAGATCCGAAGTCTCAATGACACAATATGACACAATATTGTCGCTAAACTTATCATTTATATACAACCAGCTGAAATATGTATAGTGCAATATATAAAATGCAATAAATATTAAACATTTGAGCACAATAAATATTTATTGCAACGTAGATAGAGAGTGTTTAGCTTTGGTTTGTCGCTTAATTAAAAGGTCTTACCAAGCAGATAATGAACTTGAGATCAACTGTCGTTTTTGTAGAATTTATGACGAAACTTATGGCTAAGATTGTGCTCCATTGTCTATCCCTCGACGACATTGGAGTAGTATTTATGTGATCCCCAAAAGCACTGCGGCTTGCAGGCGTCAGCAGCGTCATAAAAACTGACTTCTCTCTGTGGGGCTCATAAAATACGGTGCTATACGAATATTGCGAAATGTTTTGGTCTTGTTGGCCAACACTTGGACACTTGCCAATAAGTGTCGTGCTATATATTGTGAGTGCCAAAATATGGTCATAAACATTGGGAGCTGGACTCTTTAAAGCGCGATAAAACGTTTAAGCGCATCAAATAATTTATGACAGCCGATAAGAGCACCTACCTGGGACCCTCTCTCTATAAAAGATTTATGAACATTGGACTGGCGATTACATGTTTAGAACGGCACAATATTTAATTAGAATTTCTGTCAGTGTATGCGAAGATCAGTGGCATGAGCAATTTTCAGTTAACAACAAGCAGTTGGCAATCGTCAATTGGCCATCATGGCCAGTCAAAACAACTCAATCAAACGCCAGCACCGCAAATGTCATTCATTAAACCGAACAAGCAGCCGAGCAGCCTCGAAATGGCCCAAAGCCACAAGACTGTGGACAAAGCCAAATACCAAAAGCTGGCTGGCAACTGTTGCAGCCATTCCAGGCAGAACGACGACAGGCACGACTAAACTGTAACAAGGAACTGTTCTGCAACAGGCAATGGCAACAAAGAAGCGACAGGCGGCTTGTGGCAAGGGGCTGGCACCATGCAACATGCGCCGAGGCAGAGGCAGCTGCTTGTTCAGCAACTTTCTAAATGAGTGCACTATAAATCACGACGGGGCTACAAGTTGCTGCCTTGTTTCGTGGCTACCAGAACAAAAATTAATTTAGTCATACGGCCGGACACTTGTGGCAACTACGGGCGCTAGATTAATGGGCGGCAGTTAGAAAGTATTGTGGCAGCCTCAGCGTTTGCTACAGTTCTCTTGGCCATCCCAGAGATTTGTGCCAGTCATGCGCTGTGTGTGACCCCCAGTCCAAGTCTGGCCAAAATCAATGAAGCGCACTTTTCTTCCAGAGCGTGGGCGACATCAACAGCATCGACAGCCACAGGAGGTGCAGTACTATAGGTGCAGTATGAGCAGGAGGGGCAGTGGAAGCAGTTGCAGCTCTTGGAGCATCAGCAACGACATCAACAACTTCAGCTGGTTCGACCCACGTGCCCCGTTCATACCACAAACAATAAGAACTTAAATTTTTATTCATGATCAACAATGCGGAAGTTGCAGCCAGTTCCAACAAAAACAAAAACCTGCAAAAAAAAAAGAAAGAAAAGAAATTTACATTTTCGCATTAACTCGACTCGTTCCACTCAAAGCCATGGCGAATTCGAGTTTAACCAAGAGCTTTAAGCCAACTGCCATTGCCTGACGAAAACTATTCTTGCATATTCTGCATATTTAGCGACAAATATTCATGCATTTCCATACCTACGTATGTAAACTCTCAAATGTTTGACATAGCTTCAAAATAAAATGTTTGGACTGTTTTTATCATTTTCGTTGAAAGAAATAGATGCGAAAATTATTTAATTATTACAGCTCAAATAACTTAAAGTTAACGATAAGGAGAAAGGAAATCGAAGAAATATTTAAATTTGGAATTTCTTATGATTTCGTATTTATATTCTATATAAATCTATGTATATTCTATATTTAGTTTTCTTAATCAAATAAACATATATCCTAAATATGTTATTTGAAATTTACAATAAAATCATTGCACAAAAGAAATGAGTATTTTAAAAAATAAAATAGTCTAAGGGTTTCTTTTGTTATCAAAATTTTCAATATATTTTGTTGCAGCTTATTTTGGCATAATTGTAAGAGTTACTATCAAATAACTTCCAAAAACATTTGATATCTAGTTTGAATATTTTGAAAAGTCGTCTATGATACCTTTTGAATCTTTTAATTTACCAATATACATTTTCTAAAATTTAATGAAAATCCAAAAATCTATTATCTATTAGAGATTATTTATATTATTTATTTTTATTGCAGTCAAATTAGTTTCGAAATATTTTTTAAAAAATTTTGCAAAATTAAGTAAGCTTAAAGCTTTCCTGATTGGTTTTTCGCTTTTCATCATAATTATGTCATTTGCTTACGCAATGCAAAATCAAGGAAATTGTTAATGTACAGATACATTTCACTTGTAGATACATTTCAATCTGGTGTTGTGCAGAGCCAATAGGGCAATCCCCTGCCCCCTGCCCCCTGCCGGCTGAAGACCCGATCCGAAAGTATTATCTTATCTGTGTGTTTATTTAGAGCTCATTGTGTTTCAGGGCTGGGCTGCATTTCACGTTTGCCTGGTGTTGCGATTGTTTGCCTTTTATAGCTGCGATGCGACGCATCAACAGCACAACAGCAACAGCAACAATAACAACAAACAACAAACAAGCAACAATAACAAAACAGTGGCAAATTGTAATTTAATACCTGAAAAATTTGCAATACAAAGGCGCTTAAATGAGGTGTTGCAAGTTTATGTACGTCTGTCTGACTGTCCGTTTGTCTGTCTGTCTGTCCTTTTGTCCAATCATGCGGCTGTCCGTGTGTTTGGGTGTCCAGTGTCCGTTGTTCGTTGTCCGTTGTCCGTTGTCCGCTTGTCTGTTTGTCTGCCTGAGGCTATGTTTGTCTGTCTGTGTTTGCGCTTGCCTGGGCTCGGAGGCATCTCTGGTTACAGGCGGAAGCAATTTGCAATGCGATAGAATTTCGCTGCAATTTTAAAAGAGTCATTTTTTGTTTTTAATTAAGCCAACGTCAGCTCAAGCCTTAACCAATATGCATGCAAACACTGCCCGAACCGAGCAGATACATATTTTCTTTAATTATAGCGCTCAAGTGACACAGATATTTACCTGGAATTCGTTTTTTCTTTTTCCATTTTGTACACATGTCCGGATGTAATTTGCCAATTTAATTACTAAATATATATAAAAGCCCTAAGCGTCATATGAGCCCACTTGGCAGTAGGACAACTTGCCATATTTCTTGCTAATTTAATCAAACACACTGCGTATGAGTAATGCAATATGCAACAGTCAACTGCCTAGTTTGTATCCAAGTGTCTGCAACTGTGTGTGTGTGCGAGTGTGTGTGTGTGTGTGTAGATTACTGTATAAATATTTGCAACACATTTTGCAATTGCTCCAAGTGGCATAGTGACATTTGACTACATCCAAACCTCAATTCACACAACGCACAACTTGCGACCCATTGAGACAGGGCGTCGTCGCTTGCGACCCGGTTTGAAGTATATTAGACAGAGTATGCTTTTTAGAAGAGAGGGGCAGAGAAGCGGGGAGGGGAGGGGCTGGCAGCAAGCGACATGTGCTAGCCATGTTCATAACTGTAAAATATTTGCACTGCAGGCATAAATGTAATTTCATGGTGTGTCATTTTCAACCCAGTTGCTCCCAAAGGAACAGCACTTCAACTCTGCCTCCTTCATATGTATCTTATTTTGTTATATTGCGAGCAAAACATTTACAAGTTGATTTTGGTATTCCTTTTGCTCCAGTTGCAGTCTGCTTGGACAGTTGATATGCAACTGCATCATCGTTCGGTTTGCCATTTGACTTTTCGTGTTTTCTGGAGCAGAAATATAGTACGTTATGGAATTTTCAATATAAATTGCTAGCATAAATTACATAACTTGCAGTTTCGAAACAAAGCGAACAACACATGTTGAGCATCTAATTAGAATGCAGAAAACTTGTGAATTTATTCAAAGACTTTGTGGAAAACCTTAGAATTGTAAAACAATAAGAAAAGAAATTATATTATAGAACAGCTTTAAGCGTAACATTTTAACGATGTGGAATACAAGATATATGACTTGGTATGTGGAATATGGAATATAAGAAATAAGTCATAAAATATATGAGTTTAAAAATGGATACAACAAAGTTATTCAATTGTCAGCACTCCATCTTAAAGCATATAATTATTGTTATCATTGATGTTATCAATTAATGTGAATAAATTTTGTTAATCAATATTTCGCTTCATAAGCAAATAAATAAATTAGAATAATAAAGTATTTTCGTTGAGGCTTCACCTAAGCATGTCTAAGCTCAATTGCTTATACTGACTGTCATGTAGATTGCTAAATGGCATTAAGCAAATTATAATATTGATAAGCAAATGCCAAATAATTTGAATATTGATAAATAGGGAAATTCAAGCTGCAAATGCTTGAGCAAACGAAATGCCATTTGAATACAGTTCTAACATCTAAGGCTGCCATGGCAAATGATACTTCAAAAGCAACAACTTCTGCAGCTTAATATCCAATTGGAGTTGAAGCAACTGCCACGCCTCCAGCTGCTGCCTGGGAGTAACCTCATTTTGAGTTATGTTAAGTGTAAGTAAGTACGAGTCTAATACCATAAAGTTTATGCCACGCTCTACTGCTCCAATAAAATTTGCAGGCAAAAGAGGGCGTGTGGCAGCAGCATTGGCCAAAAGGGACGGACCACCCACAATTTACAACGGCAACTGTAAATACCCGCCAGATATTTATTACATTTTAGCAATTGTAATTGTAATTGTCATTGTTTGTCTTGGTGTCTGGCAATTGTCGTTTAATTGCCAGCAGGGGGAACGAAATGGGAAAATCGGAAAAGCGACTCAACTCGGGGGTTAGAAATGTGCTCTGCTCACACGTAACTCCGCTGACGGGGTGCGAAAGTTAGTCAGTCCATTTAAAAATAGCCACGCTCAAATGCTTAAATAAATAAACAGAATGTCAGACAATAAAAATTTATGAGCCTCAATTGAAAGACTGCAATTTCAATGGCAGACGATAAAAAATAGAAAAAAAAAGCCCAGCGAGTAGAAGAGAAAGACACGATATTAAGTATAGAACACAAGTTGAAAACATGATGAGTCAATTTATACAAAAGGCGCCACATGACCACACACACACACACACACACACACATGCCCACAACAACTTGTATCTGTAGCTGTATCTGTATCTGTTTGTAGTTTTTGCTTTCATTGGGCCTGAGATAGTGGAAATGTTATGTGGCAATAAAGGAACTGGGTCAGTGCAGATACAAATGTATCTCGATTTCATTTAGATGCGCCCGCAGTGCCAACGTTTATCGCTAAATGACAAATGACAATCTGCTCGCTTTGAGATACTTTTGCATCTGCATATTTGCACAGCAGCATGAGATGTCTATCGGCTGCAGTTGAAGGTAAGTTTTGTAATGCAGAGTTTCACTTTTAAATCTCTCTGGGCTTTATGGGTCACATGCTGAAGCATAGAACTTCTGTCTGGCTGTTGCTTAAAGTGCCAAAAATAAAGTCATTAATATTCTAATAAATAAATTCTATCCCGCTGTGCACAGCGGCAGACGCCCTACCGCAATTTCTAAGCTACTATTTTGTAAAGAAATTGATTATAAAAGTCACACGCTGTGTTTTCTTTTCTCCTATTGATTTTTGATGTGGGAAACCATGGCTTGCTTACAATGTTCCTCTGTTATTTTTGACAGTAGGCAACATCAAGATAAGCTGCAAAATAAATTGAATTAAATCAGCGGCAGTCACGTTTTATGCTTTTGCAATTAAGGCTAAGTTGGCATTAAGGCACGAGTACCGGTAATACGACAAATAAATTGCCAAATCATTAATTTGTCTGGTTATTAGTTATCGAAAAAGTTGATTTCTATGATTTCACGACAGGCCAAACCCCCACTTGTACATATATTATTGGTTTTTGATATTGCTTTCGGGTTTGTGTTTGAAATGTTGTAACCTGTCTTGGTATCTCGAAGATACACGTTCTAGCAAATGCAATGAGTCGTTTGTAGCAGTCAAGTAGCAAATTATCTTGTCTCAAGTTGTCAGCGACAGTCAGACAGGGGAAACATATTTTATCAAGGCTCAACTATCTCAAGATGCAGTGGCTCAGCTCACAGTTGGTATCAATTTGTTTCTGCAGATACAAAGATACAAAGATACAAAGACAGAGTCGAACTTGTTATGCCGGTCGCATGCAGTTGTACGTCAAAGCGTTTTCAATTTCAAAAGGAAATGGCATAATAACTTACTGAAATCATTTCATTTACGTACAGCCATTGAAATTGAGCACGCACTCTAAATGAAATAGATACTCGCAATAATTTTATTTTCATTTTTATTTGTATTTTATTTGTTTGTCTGCCAATTGCCAGCTACGAATCTACCAAATTTATTTGTGCATTAAAGTGCAGTGTGGCGTGCATAGCTCATTAAAATTGCCTTTGTCAAGAGCAGACGGGACGACACAAAGAAACAGTTTGCATTGGGTCTTCGGTTTTGTGGCGCCATTGTGCAAAAATTTCTTATTAAGTGATCAATAATCATTTTGTTAGAATGCCAAAAGCACTCCACAAACCGCCCACAATTCAAGGCGGCAAAGAACGCCAGAAAACCACAGCCAAATTACAAACAATTTACATTGTTGCCCCCAAGCAAAATCAACTCGGTTCGACTTTGCCTGTGTCTTAAGACAAAGTCCGACGTCCAAAGTTGTTACTAAGGCCTGCGTCTGTGTCTGTATCGATGCCTAGGCCTTGCCTGTTGCACTTTTGCTCCAAATGCAATTTTCAGCCTTGGAATTTGGGTTAAAATTACAGCAGATAAAGCATTTTCAGCTGCAGGCCAAGTGCGGAGCGGGGCAACTGCTGGAGTTAGAAGAATTTGAAACAAATCATTATCGGTCTTACTTGTGCATTGTTGACCAGTGTATTACTTGAACTGCCAAGGCGTACAAACAGCATCACACCCAAGCAGTAAAATAATCAATTCAATTAAAATGCCATACAACTGACCAAAAGGAACGCCCATGAGCTACGCTCATGCCTCAAATCGACTCCCGACGCTGCCAATGATGATGATGATGATGATGCCGATGATTATGATAATAATGTTGATGAGGGGCATTGCGGCAATGCTGTACTGCATTGTCGGCATCAGCTTTTGCGTGCCTTAACTCCTTCCAAAACAGACCAAAAACAGAAAAGACGGAGCTGTTCAGTCGGACGTAACCCACAGTAACAGACACTGTACTTTGTGCTTCAATAATCCCTGCAAAGTAATCAAGGTGTGTATTTTGTGTAGTCTGCCACACCTCTTTCTCTTTCTCCTCTTTCTTTCCCTTTTGGCACTAACTTAATATACCTTTTTTATACCTTTTCAAAGTGCAGGGTCTACAAATGAAATACCATATAGTATGAGGAAAGGGCGTGCTGCGTATCTCGCTGGGCAAGTCAAGTGTCTGGCTGGCTGTCTGACGGTCTGACTGTTTGGCAATCTGGCAGTCTGACGGTCTGACTGTTGCCTCTACTTGGCTCAGGGCAGCTCAGCTTCAGTCCGCTCATGAAAAATTCATTCATAGTGTGGAATTTCGCGCTTAAATGTAAAATAGTTTTTCAAACAAGTCGAACACAAAGCGCATTGTGTCCGCTGCCGACAAGGCAATGTTATGAAAGGATTCTGTAAAAATATAGCGTAAAATGTGAGCAGCGATACGTAGACGAATACAAATACTTGTACAAGATATATTTCCTATACCTAATAGCCAGCAGGATTACGATTGCAACGGCGCTGAGCTGGGACTGCAGCTGGCACTGGGACTGGGACTGGAACTGAGACTGAGACCGGGAATAAAAGGTTTCAGCAGCTGTGTTGCCTTAAAAGCCAAAGAGTTAAAGTAGCGGCATTACAACGCACCAGCATGATTAGCATAAATGTATAAATACATATATAAAACCAAGAAATTCTTGCTTACTGAAGTTAACAGACTTATAAATACACTTTTCAGCTTAACCAATCTTCATACCAAACGGAATTGAAGCAAATCGTTTCGCCATCAGAATTCCAGATTGTTTTTTAATTTATGCAAAACTTAAGAAAGAAACAGCGAAGATATGCAACAGACAATTTGTTTGACTGTATGTGTATTATTGAAACACAAAAAGCAGAAACTCCTGCTATCAGTTACGTCCGACTGTAGCCTTCCGTCATCCTTACTGTATCTGATATTGTTTAGAAAACAATTTAAGAGCTATTGAAGAACTTTAAATATTTGGTATAAAAAGTTTTTAGTTAAATAAAATAAATTATTTTGTATTTTAAAAGTTAATTAAATAATGCTCACACGAATCTGAACCGGAATCAACAATAACATAAACCATTTATCAAACAGACTACGAAACACAATTTGGGGATTTGGCTGTTATGTTAGTATCCCTGGGGAATACCCCATAGTCATACCTTATGGCATAGTCAATATGCCAGAGTAAATAGCATTTACACTGCGTTTCGCTTTGCAGATACGCAGCAAAAGCTGCAGATACAGATACATCAACACGGCTAAGCCAGCGCAGCAGCAGCACAGCAGCAGAGCAGCAGAGGCAGAGGCAACTCCATAAAGATTTCGTCGCATTTAAAGACACCTCAAGTGGAACGCGCAAACAGCAAATATACACCCAGCACCAAGATAGAAAGACATCTTGATAGACAACTTCAGCCCAACTTCAGAGTCGACGTGTCTGTACGTGTTTAACTAGAGGCTGCCTGGGCAGAGCCAAGAGTTAAGCAGAACTCACTTAGACAAAAGCCTCCCGCACGGCATGAGCTTCTTATTTATGTGTATCTGCGTGTATGTGTGTGTGTGTGTGTGTGTGAGAGTAACGCCCCCTGGCGTTACGCCCCAAAGTGGGTTTACTACCCTTACAGTTCCTTAATAACCGTGCAAAATTTGAGCAATTTTACTTTTACTGCTGGCACAGTTGGCTTTTAATTTCCCTGTGGCATGTCGCAGATGGGGAATGAAAAGTGCATGAAAAGCTAACGGGGTTGCTGCCTAACCACATGCTGGAAAAAAACATATATTGTCAATTATAATGCACATTCAATTTGTAATATCAAAGAGCCCAATGGAGCAGCAGAGAGAGAGAGAGAGAGCGCATTTTAATTTAGCACAAACTAACTAACCATAATCACAGCGCATCAACTAGCATTTAGTGGCCATTTAATTAATTTTCCAAGCGAATTAATTTTTAATGAAATCAAATGAAATTAAAATTGTTGTGCAATTTATTAAATGACAATGGCTGCTGCACAGTTGGTTTGATGTTTAATTTATGCACAAGCACATCAAGCATACGCAATGTTGCGCAAATATTTATTAACTATTTATCGTGTGCAGTTTACAAAGCGACAACAACGAGAGCCATAACAAAATTCAAATACAATTAACAGTTGAGCAACGTCAGCGCTTCTGTGCGGCTGCAAACCAAATCAATCATACGCACCGTGGTGCCAATGCTAAATGCAAGCAAATAATGCTCAGCAGACAGCATATGTGTATATGTAATATGTAATCAATAAAGATTTAATTAAGGTAGGAAATTTCGCAGAGTTTCACCTACAAGCCAAACTCTTAACCAAAACAGGCATTAACAAAATAGCTGAGAAATTTTTGCTTACTTTTTAGTTAATTGAAAAACTTTGTTCTCGAAATGAACGCTGTCCATATAGATAAGCGCAAAAAACAACTCCTTATAGATTATATCTATTTTGCAACGATATTGGTTGTATTCACCAGGTTACCGCTCCATGGATCGATCACCCTATTACTGATAAAATGCAACCCTTCATGGATCATAATTATGCAGCGCATGTATCGAACAATTTTTACGCTCCATTGTTGTTTTTTCCGCTCCATTAGTCGATAGTCGATAAAAACAGCTGATTTCAATTCAAAATGTAAATAAATTTATCAAAAATAACTGTTAACATTTTGAAAATGTTTTCTTTCAAGACTGTTGCAAGTCGCAAAATGTATCAAACGCATTCACCAGGTAACATGGAGCGAAGGGTTTCATTTTATCGGTTATCGGGTGATCGATTCATGGAGCGGTAAACTGATGAATACAAGCATTTGTAAACTTCACAAGTAATATTAGTTTGTAAAGTACTTGTAAATAAATTTGACAAGTGACATTCTCATTTGAAGCCACTGTTATCCTACCCATAAATAATCAAATTTAAAATAAACATTATAATTTGACAATAGCACTGGGCGTATTGTTGCTATCAGTCGCCAGGAATTAAATATTTAAGCACGCTATCAGTACGATATTTCAGCATATAGTATGTACCTGAGTACGTGTGCTTCAGCTCTTGAATGTCCACTTGAGAGTTCAATGATCCAGGCATTAACTAAGCAGCACTTGAAATTTAGTGAACACTTAGTAAGTCATAGTGGGAGTGGAAGTGGAAATACGAATACGAATACGAATACGAGTGCGAGCACTCGATTGAGTCACATAGAGCTTCAATTTCAAGTGAGCTGGCGAATTGTTGAGTTCAAAGCGACAACCGCAACTCAAAACTCACTTTATACAACGAATGACCCGCAGGCGAATTGTGCCTCAACCTCAACCTCAACCTCAACCTTAGGCCAGGCCAGCCGAGTGTCCAATGCTAAGATCAATGCCAGTCGTTGCCGTTGCCGTTGCCTTTGCCGTTGCCAACTTCCTGTTATTTAGCCAAGCTGCTGCCACGACCACTACTACCCTATTTATATGCAGCGGTAACTATAGTCTCTTGGCCCTCTTTTTGAAACACTTCCTCATTTCGCTTTGTGCCCCGGCATTTGGCAGCTATTCTGTGTCAATTCCCAGCACTGTGTTTGAGTGTCACCAGCATCAGAAGCGAATGCAGAGGCCAAAGCCAGAGTCAGGTGAACAGAAGCTATTGGATGAAGTGAATGGTGTTGGGTCTCCATCTCTCCATCTCTAAATCTGGCTGAGTGCCAGCTGTAGTGCAATAAACTCGCTCTTCTCTTCTTTATTTCTTTTTTCGTAGTTTTTGTATTTTTTGCTTTTTTTGAATAGCTGGCAATCAAAGATTTGAATGCAAGATACGATGACATTTACTTGCACATTCAATTGCGCTTTTGATTTGAATATTTACATGTTTGCCAGCAGACATGCCAGCCATTCGAGTCATTCGAGTCATTCGAGCCATTCGCATTCGTTCATGTCTCTTTTATGCTTTCTTTGAGCTCGAGTTGTACTCTGTGTATGTGGCACAATATACTATATTATTGACATAGTCAAATTGGCTTTGGCGCACAGTGGGTCTTTGGTGCAGTTTTGCAGTGGGTCTTTGGCTTAGCTGGACTAATTGAGTGCCAAATGAGACGAGTGCGCCTTTAAGTTGGGCTCTTCATTAGGCACATTTAACTGCTTGAAAATTGCGCTTAGTGCAGACTTAAACGTCAAGCGTACACAACTAATTTGCCTAATTGATAAACCATGCCAGAGCAGCATCTTAGGCAAGACTTTATGCTGTTTGCTCTTCGCCTTTGTCCATCAACATCGTTTGAGTCAACGCACTCAAGCGCAAGCAGATGCACTTCAAACACTGCAAAGCAAAGCAAAGCAAAGAAAGCAAACGCATATTATACTATACTCGTTCATATGGATCTCTTGGTATTCATAGGTATTCAATGCTCGGCAACTGCAACTTTATGCAGCTTCTGTGCCGGCTACTCCACCTCCGCCCCTAGCTCTGGAGTGCCCCCATTAATTGCAATCAATTTCGCTGTCAACACACACTCCAAATAACTGCAGGATATTTATTTATGCTCTCGACTGGAGGGGATCGGCCACAGTACCTTTATGCAACTGCAACTGAATAATTAGCTTATGACGCATCATTATTATTATTATTAAGGCTGCCCCTGCCACAGCTTATCATTTTCACATCAGCCGGGGGCTATAAGTCCAGGAATTAGAGTCCGCCATGGGATGACAAGTGGGTATGGCCACTTGCCTTGCCCCAGGCCTCATAAATATCTTCCAGCCTGCAAAAATTATATAATTATTTCAATCGGACATTGCGTTGACTGTGTTGAGTGCGTAATCATAGCCGGAAACTTGTTTTTTTATTCTTTATACTTTGTGTATGAGGGCATTTATAGTCGCCAGTAAAAAATGTCTGAAAAAGATACACAATAGAGCTGTATTTGTATAAAGCGATGTGACTATATTTTAAAAGAAATTACTAACATTTAATAATGTTAATAAAATTATATCTTAACTAGATATATATTTTAAATTTAATTATATGAAAGAAAACAAAAACTAAAAATTTGCACTATTTCACTTTTTCTACAAATAAATAGAATAGAATTTATAATAGCGCTTTCCATACGACAATTTATTTTTCATTTAATTAAACATACAAATATATACCTATACAAATTTATTAATCTCCTGTCAAACTTTCAAAATGAAATAAAATTAAAATAACTGAGCAGGCTTTGATTTTATACTCGGTACCCATTGATTGTTGTTATATTAATAAAATTGAGTTAGCTTTGTTTTGGTCGTGGGAAAATCTTAGCTTTGCTCTAAATTGTATACAGATCTCAGAAACTATTGAAAATTAAAAAATTAAAATAATTTTGTCTGCTTGAAATAGGTAAGATTGTTTTTTTTTTTATTATATCACATTTTGGCTATTATCTTTTGCATACATAGCCATTCAAAATGACTGCAGAACTAGAGAACTGGATAGATAATTGGAATTGGGAACCGGACACACTGGTCCCGTATGACAATAGGGAATCCGCAGATTTTATATTGGATTTAAACAGAGAAATCGACAGCTGCAGTGAAGCAAATAAAAGAGAATTGCAAGATGAATCGAGCATAATAGGGGAACCGGAAGTCTATGTAGAGGATAATATCAAAAACGAATTAACCACAGTGGATTGGCTCTCAGAAATCTATGTAGAGGATAATACACTAAAAGAATTGGACCAAGTGGAAGCGGTCTCTGAAACAGACCGAATGGATACTTTAGAAGTGGAAACAGTTAAAATGGATGAAGTCTCTGAAACATATTTAATCGATAATACAGAAAAAGAATTGAGCATACTGGATGGGGTCTCTGAAATCTATGTAGAGGATGGTATAGGAAAAGAAATGGCTATAATAGATGGGACCTCCAAAACTAATCAATTAGTTAATATACAATCGGAATTGACTAAAATGGAAGTGGTCTCTGAAATCTATGTACAGGATGGTATCGAAAATGGATTAGCCATAAGCGATATGGTCTCGGAAATCTATGTAGAGAATATTATCGAAAGAGAAATTATTAAAATGGATGAGATCTCTGAAATAGATCAAATCGAGAATATAGCAATGAAATTGCCTAAAATGAAGGATGTCTCTGAAACAGATTTAATCGATAATACAGAAAAGGAATTGAGCATACCGGATGGTGTCTCAGAAATCTATGTAGAAGATAATATCGTAAAGGAATTATCCATAATGGAGGGGGTTTCTGAAATCTATGAAGAAGATAGTATAGGAATGGAATTGGCTGAAATAGATGGGAACTCTGAAACTAATCAATTCGTTAATATACAAATGAAATTGACTGAAATAGAAGTGGTCTCTGTTATCTATGTACAGGATGATAAAGTCTCCGTAACAAATCTAATCAACAATACAGAAAAGGAATTGACCATACTGGATGGTGTCTCAGAAATCTATGTACAGGATAATATCGTAAATGAATTAGCCAAAATGGATGGGGTCTTGGAAATCTATGTAGAAGATGATATGGAAAAAGAATTGGCCAAAACCGATGTAGTCTCTGATACAGATCGAATAGAAAAAGAATTGAGCATATTGGATGGAGTCTCTGAAGCGAATATGAAGAAAGACACAGAATGGATAGAACCGATAGTGCCAGTGACTATATCGAATGCGGAACTGTGTGATGTTTTTAAAGAAATCAATAGCGAAGCAACTGTGCTAGGTTGTCGTGTATGTTTTGCGCGGTTCTCGGGCGAACGTTGTTTGATCTACGAGCAAGTAAATGGTTGTGGTTATTTCCCATGGGCTGAACCAATAAAGCTAAGCAAGGCGCTGCAACCAGGTCAGATGTTGACGGAAAAACATATGTATATGTTTCACTATGATCAATTTCCGGAGCATCTCAAACAACAGGTTAAATATGCTGCTGGACATGCGCCAGCCGAATTGCTAGGTGTCTATGATTTGCTAGCAAATCAGTCTTGGGTGGCTGGTGACTATCCTGAAGTCCTATGTTTGGGACGCAAGGAGCGTCTATATATCAGTATTAACTCGAAAATTGTGCCTGAGTATGAGAAGCACACTGGCGTCAATATCTTTGGCGAACCAATTTGCGTATCCATCACTATCGAAAATACTAAAATGATATTGGAAAACTCTACACTTCTGGCTTTGGCGAATACACCGGATGTAGGCACCATGTTCTATGCTGATAGCGATCGCATTTACTGTTTGGATGGGCGCACCTTATTCGAGAATACGGATCTTTTCAAGCATGTGCTATCAATCAAAAACGTTAATGTACCCTGCTTTCCAAACTATTCCATTTCTTCATAAGCAATGATGTCGTAACTGAATGATGATGATGACGATGATATGATGATTATACGAACACGGCCAGATTTTCTAAACAGAACCCAATAATTACAATCAAAATACAAACCTGACATCGCTTAACACGGTTACGTTCCATAAAAACACCGTGTTACGTTTAACCGTGTTAAGCGAAACGTTGCAAACAAAATAAGGAGTTACCCTCTAAGATTTCGTTAATAACTAAACTAAAATTTGAAAAATAATAATAATAATAATAATACACTGTTTAAATTTAATCTAAATTTTCCTTTGCATTTCCTTTAATGTATAATTGTTTAGCATCTGTAACTTATAAATATATCTCCTCGTATTCCTTTTGTTCTGAGAGCTTTCTGTAGCATTTCTTTGAGCGTGTTTTTGGCCAGTTCCAGCATTAAAAGGCAGTAAAAAGCAGGCTCTACTTGATCTTTTTCCACTTATTTCATTTTAAAGTGCAAATATTTGCGGCCTCGGACGCTTAAATGAGAAAGGCAAAAGAGACCCGTAATGAAATTGTGCGGTATATGCTGAATGTTTTCATTGCACCACTCAATTTACATGGATGTACATAGATGCCTACAATCAATATGCTCGTAAATCAATGTAATATGCATACAACTACGCCGGAATACATGAACTATACTATATACGTGTGGAGTATTTTAGCTTCCGCATGCCAGCATCAGCCAATGGGACAAACTGATGTTATACCCTGTACTATTTGGTTAGAAGAGAGTTACAAAAAGCTTTTTTATCTAGTATATATTTGAATAATAAATCTACTTATGTACATATTTTAATATTATTGATTCATAAACACAAAAGTTAAAACCAACAATTTTTCAGATAAATGCTGGCTAACATAACTAACATATACTATTAAGTCAATATTTAACTATTAGCCACTAATCATTCAAGCAAATAGCTCTTATGGTTTTATAATAGTCTTAAATCTGCAGCTTGTTTAAAAAAAATGCGAAACACTTTTCCGTTTGCCGTAGTTTTCATCTCTATTTTATGTACTTGTGTTGTGTATGTATACACACGAGTACCATACAATAAATACAGTAAGTAGCTGCAAAAGTTGTGCACTGTAAATATTTGAACTGACCGCCCACATTCGCCCACATTCGCTCACATTCGCCCACAGCAACAAGCGCAGTTGGCAGGGGAAACCGCAGCGAATGCTTGACTTTCAGTGGCTTCAATGCGCTGCAACTACGCACTCCAAACGACCCAACAGACCCCCAAACGTTGCAGGGCAGTTATTGAATTGATGGCCGCGGCAAGTGCTTTAATGGAAACTTAAGTATCATCGTTTAAAAATGACGCAGAAAAGCGCATGAACGAACCAGCGAACGAACCCAACAAATGATGTTGACCCTTCACAGCCGACCATTGCGTTGCCAATGCCAATTATTATTCATATACCCTGTAACACTATATCCTCATGGGGTTTACTAGGCGCAAGTTGGAAACAGTTGTACATGAATTTTGTAATAAGTTTGTCTCTTTATAATATAATCTTTAGTAGGGTATTATCGTGGAATATGCTGTATTGCACTTAGAACTTGATATTTCGAAATTCTGCAATATTGTTTCCTTAATAAGTTCTGTGTTTATTAAACGATTTACATGCGCTTTTTAGAAAAGATTAATATAATATTGAAGACAATATATACCCAAAAACAGCTTTCTATATTCAAAACTATGCTTGTTATTATTTCTATCGATTATGGCGTTATGGCGATGTGTTATCTAACATTTTGAATTAAAGATTTTAAAACGGTATTCGATTTAGTACTTACAAATTTAAAAAAAAATAATAATCTCCACAACTTCTAGTTTACAGGGCATCTAGTTTTCGAGTACTCTTGACTAGATTGACTACTTTTACCGTTGACTTTTAACAGCAGCTTTTTGGGTGCACATTTATTTTATGCACTTTTTACGACAAACTCGCATAGAAATTATGCGGCGGCCCTTCTTATAATGGGCATTGTGAAAAATGTATTACAAGGCATTTGGCAGAGCAAAACAAATATTAAACTACACGTAAAATATGCAACGTAGCTGGAAAATGTTGATGAAAACGAAAGGGGGAAAATCACATGAAAAGGGCATAAACTCTGGCAAGTAATGAGCAAACCCCAGTCGTGGCATATTTAATATGCACCAATTAAAACTGACAACTGAGCTCTAAAACTCAGCAGCAAATCATCAAAAATTTGTACAACAAAATGATATAGTACTCCTCCAAAAGATTTGAAAGGTGTCGCTTTAAAATAAAAATAAGTCACGTGCAAAAATCATGTCACCCCGTCACTTTCGACACCCTTTTTATATAAGCTCTGTTGTTTTTGCCGTTTGTTTGGATCTGAGTAACTTGTGCATTAACAAACTCAGCTCGTAAAACTCAAACAACCCATCAAAAGTGATGCCAAGTCAGCCTCAAAAGAGGATTCGGGCTAAACCGATTTGTAAATTTATTTATGCAAACCCCAGCCCAGGCTAAGTAACTTTGCCTTCCCCCGTCGAGAATAATAGGAAATCCCCTTTAAAGGGCAGCAGAATGTGCACTTTTAATATTTAATGCAGCACGCAAATTCCCCTCTAAAAAATCTTTTGTTTAGCCAACGATTGAATTTTTTTTGAAAAATATTAAAAAATATTTTCATGCACTTCATTCATACAAAAGCTCTCTCACCTGTCGATTTCAACTATTAATTTATCGCATTTACGCTTGATTTGGCAAATAAAGCGAAATTAATTGTATATCCCTCGCATAAATTAAAAAAAAGCACTGCGCGGAGTACCCCTAATATGTTAATTACATATAATCACATTAACAATTTATTATGTAGATAAAATGCACAGGTGTGCGAGTGTATCTGTGTGCCTGATAATGTCCGACCTTTAATCAGCATACATTCGATTAATACGCTCCACAAGTTGAGCTCATAATATTCAATTGATCAGATAAAGAATATAATCTTAATCCGCAAACGCAGTGCATATATATTAAATATAGTTATACTATATATTAACTTGAATTCATTAACATCAACAAATCGTAAACTTCTTCTAAAGATTCTAGAATGTTTGCACAACTCTTAAACCGGGCTTTAAAGCGACGCCGTCAACAGGTTTGTGCAAGTGAATTTGTTTTAAGCTCAAGTTTAAGGTTAACTTTAATGCAAGTTTGTTTGTTGTTTCGCCTCCAAAGAGCATTACCCCTGAAATATGATAAACAATGTCTGCGACTGTGTCTCTGTCTCCGCTTTGTAGACATTTATAATTACAACAAAAAAGTTTCACGCTTTTTATGCCCGGAACTCCCTGCAAGAGTTAACAATTTGGGGCATATTGGGTTTGTAAAATCTATGTAACAGGTTGCAATAAACGAAGAAGATTTCATGAAATTATTATCATTAAATTAGCTAAAGTCAACTTTATTTTAATTGTGTACATCGTTGCCATTTTAGCCCATTTTAGAAATCTATTTATGCCTGTTATGCTTGTAATTTGGCGTTTGTTTAGCCTATGGCATTCTCCATCTATGCTATGAATTGCAATACAATCGTATTAGAAACAGCAAAGATATGCAATAGACAATTATCGGTAGGGAATTTAAAAAATTAAGTTTAGTTTGTATAGGCCTTCTGCTGGTAAATAGATTATATTTATAAATAAACTAAAATCTAGCTATTTAGCGCATCTGCTTAGGCTACACTTATCTTCAAGTCGCGTCTGCCCGACTAGAGCATTCTTACTGAATTCTCCCTCACTTTTTTGCAGTGCCAGCGCCACTTACTGAGCCGTACACCCCCTAGCCAACAGTCCAAACGTCGCACAAAAATATGATTTATGTATTTAATTTAATGCTCTTGTTGGTGTTGATGTTGTTGGTTGTTGGTTGTTGTTTGTTGGTTTTTTAGAGGACAGCAGTATGTGTGTGTTTATTTGTCAGGCGACAACGGGATAATAAGAGAAACCAGAAACGAGAATCCGGCAGACACTACGGCACAGTCTGACGGCCAGTCGGAATGCTTCTCCTTCTTCTTCTTGTGCTTTTTGGTATATTACGAGCATTTCCGTTCCTTTGCTTTAACGGCATTTTGCTGTTTTAAAGGCATTAAACTGTCGTTGTAAACTGTTGTAGCACCCACACATATACAAAAAAAAAAACCCATAAAAATGAAAAATGTGCGGCGACTTTTGTTGTGTTCATCTTCTGGGTGAACTTTTACTTCCTTGACTTCCTTTGGCACTGCCATTTCCACAATTTCTTTATTTTATTGTGCTTGTTCCTTGTGCGGCTGTAATTATAAATAATTTGCTTGTTGTTCTTATTATTACATTGTCAGGCATTCATAAATAAATAGACAAGAGGCCAACTAACTCGGCCCAGCGCCAACTTGGCTGAATTATGCAAACTTCCAGCAAAGCCAAATCAAATTTCTCGGCCACAAAAGGCACGTGCTTGCCCCATCTCCCCTCACTTACTTGCCCCTTGCGCCTGGTCATGTCCTTTGGCCGGATAAGCAAGTATCTAGTACTTGTAAGGCATTAGAAGCACACACACAGAGCGACCCATACACATGTGTAATTACGGCTCACACACACACAACTGCAGACTTGGCCATAAAACGAAATGCGCCCAAAACGAAGGAGCCAACAAGGATCAAGTGCAAATTTTTGATAATTAAACATTCAAAAGCGCCAAAATGCTTAACACCAGCACAATGAGACTCCGAAAGTGGGCGGCAATGCGGCATGCCACGCCCCTGCAATGGATGCCAAGGGGCAAAGGCTGCTGGGAACAGAGGGGGCAGGGGCAGAGCCAGGAAGATGCCTCAACTTATGCTGGCAATGTAATTAACACACAAAAATTGAAATCTGTTGGCAACACACACACACACACACAGACAGCTTCATTGAGGTCTAGCAAGTCAGTTGTGTGTGTGTGTGTGTGTGTGTGTGTGTGTGTTTGTGTGCCTCATGTTTACATACACGAAATCGCAACACAACTTTCTTCTTTCTGCTCGTTTTTGTGTTTTCGTAATTAAAAATCAGCTGCAGGATATTTTCGCCATTTTCGCCATTTTCGCAACGAAATTACAAGCTGTGTGTAAAACATAAACAGCAATTTTCACAGTGAACCCAATCCACAATCCACATGCAGCCATGTCCTTATTTTCAAAAGGATATGAACGTCGAGTGCATATTAAGAAATCTGTTATTGAATTTCGCACTCGAATTACAGCTGTACGAGTATTTTTCTTTTATTGGAATTCCGGCATGCAAATAATATGGAAATGTGCACATAAAACAAATAAGCAAACGAAGTGGAACTCTCTACTTGGTTTAATTTAATTGTTTCAACTGTTTAAAAATCTCATTTGAAAATACTTTTGAAGTTGGCGCCGTTTGAAGTTGATATCAGGAGCATAGCTAATTGCTATAAATCATGCAGCATGCTATTCGAAGCTCATTGCTGTAGCTGCTGTTATTAGAAATAAAACCTGGCTGCTATGTAACGTGAGTTAAATACTCAGATATGTAAATATTCAATATAATTATTTTATTCCAAATCGTTTGAGCCAGTTCAACAAATGCCTTCTATATGAAAATATATTTTTTTTTAATTTAATGTTTATTTTAGGATATTTTTTCAGTTATTTTATAATATAAATCTGTATATTTTCAAGGCTTTTAACATTAATTTAAGAAAATAAATAACAGCACACCGTGGTCCGGCTTGTATGAAAGTATGCGACATAAATAGTTATAGTTGAGATATCGTTTTAAAATTTTCACCAAAAATCTATTAAAATAATTTAAATTTATCATAAGAAAATTGGCCATATCGGTCATTTTTATACTATATCACCCATAGGAACGATCGGCGCAAATTTTTAGACCCTTTACTTTAAAAAAGTAAAAAGGGTTTATTAGTTATATATGTCTTATTTTTCAAGATAATTTAACTTTAATATTTGGCCTCTTGAAATAAAATATACAATACAAAAATAAGAATTACAGTCGGGCGCTCCCGACAGTAAAAAAAACTGTTAGGTTGGGTTTTCGCTTGCGATTTATTTTAATAAAATTGTTATTTATTTGCATAAGTATCTGATATTTCCTTATAACTTCAATTGACAATTACTTACAATAAAGTACAAAGTATGAAGCCAAAAAAATATAAAGGCAGGGACAAAAAGTAAAATTGCAAATATTAATAATATAAAACACAGCCGGCAAGACGGACAGACAGACTCAATCAGAATGTCCACACGTACTATTTGCATGAGTAAAATAAATAAACTGTCGGCTTTTACACATTTGTGTGATGCATCTGGATGGCGTGAGTAATACGAGTAATACTATAGTCAAATGTCGGGAGTGGGAATTATGCGCAGGGCATTAACAAATATTTTTATTACGGGCAGTACAAACTCAAATAACAATTTCACGTCTGCTGCATTCGAGTAGCAAACCAAACCGAATCGCAGCGAATCGAATCGAACTGAATTTATTTATGTAATTTATTTCCCAATCATTTATTTTGTAATAATTAAATATGCGGTTTTTTTACGAGGCCAACATAAATATTTATGCATATATTTTTATAATTTGGGCAGCGGGTGAGAAAAATCTGTTTTTAAGCTGCAGTGCAAACAAATGAAAACATTTTCTCTCTTTTTTATCAAAGTAAACCGAAATGAAATGAAAAGCCTTTGAGTGGAACTGAGGATTGCGAACGGCCTGCTTTTGACAAATTGACTTTGGTAGCAATCATAATGGCAACAACAACAGCAACAACAACAACAACCAAAAAGAAATGAAACTCAAGAGCTATATAGAGTACTATATTCATATTGATTTCAAACGAAAACTCGACATGCAAATGACAGATTTATTTTTTATGCTGCCGTTTCGGCTGTCAATCAACTTGGCCAAAGGTGTTGATTGATGTCTAGACGCTACACACACAGCTGGGCGAGGGCGTTTGCTCGGCGAGTGGGCGTGTCAGCTGAGCAGCCCAAACATTTCATATATACAAATATACATTTTGACAGCTACGCAGCAGGCAGAACTCGGCTCTAATTTCCAATTCGAATCGAAATTGATGTGGTGGGTGCAATGCACGACAAATGGAGCGACTTCAGTACGCCTGGGCACACTGAATGAATGAAATGCCACCCTACGTAGGGGAGCCAATAAGCCGGGCATTAGCTATGTTTAGAAATGCAATCACGCGTGTAGCCATCAATGCTGAATGGGATTACAAAAAATTACAAAAAAATACAAACAGACATGCTCATGAACATACATACTTATATGCTATAAGTTGTGCTCAAAATGAGTCCAAAATTGTATGCAGCGTCTGCAACGTAACCATTAAAATCTTAGCCTAGTTCGTATTGTTTGCTCCATATCATATTTATGTATAAGAACAATACTGTAGCATATCTTTCGCAGGTGTGCTCGGCATTCACAGCAGCTTTTGTTTGTCAAGTATCGTAATTTGTTAGGATGTTTATTCATGAAAACCCAACTAGACCGCTGACAAGAGGCAGACGAGGAAGCACACGCAGAAAAATAATTTGTGATTCATTCTGCAATTAAAAGCTTCTAAGTTGATATTGGTTTGTATTAGAAATCAAGTGAAAAGCGAAAAAGAATCGTAAAAAATTAGCAATAATGAATATAAGAAAAATATAAAATTAAGTGCAAAAAATTATTAATTTTGATTCAAATCCTATCGAATTCTATTTATTTAATGTCAACTATAAACAATCGACTTAGAATTTAATATACAAATTTAGGTAACGTATATAATTAAGATTATTAATAAAATTAAAATAAAAAAAAGTTTAAAAGATAAAAGGATGATCTGGGGATAAAAAAATTAAAAGTAATAAAATTAAATGGTATAAAAAGAGAAATAGGTTCAGCATTTGCTGCGAGGATATGGGAAAACCCAATTAAACCAACTTGGTTAGTTAGGTTAAACAATTTTACTATTTTACTACTTATACAAGGTTAAACCTAAAAGTTCATGAAAGTTGAAATAAGATGAACAAACTGTTAAGGATGCACAAATATAAAGATTTTCTTTTGTGGTTCAAGAGTTTTCTGGCTTTTGATCCCACAAATTTCTAATTGAAATGTGAAAACTCCTGATGTTTTTCTCAGTGCACACATACAATGGAAAGCTTTGAAACTGCTCGAGTTATTCATTCACTCACGTGGCTTTGCTCTGTTTTCTCTCTTTTATATACATAATTTTAATAATTTAGCTTTCCGCTTTAAGGAAAAGTGAAAACTTAAACACCCACAACTTAATGTCGCCCTAAAACTGCTGTCGGCAGCAACAGAATTCACACAAAAAAAACACAAAAACTTCTGGCATCCCTGTAGAAACAAAGTTCTTTAAATGCCTGGTTTGTGCCTCAGTTTGTGGGGTTGTTGCAAACCCGTTGAAATTTGGCTGAGACTGACGCTGAGGATGCTTATCGGTCTTAAGTATTAGAGCGTTTCGCTAGCTGCCAGCTTAACCCCAAAAGGCGGCAAAAAATAGAGGTTAAGCTTTATTTATGTATCAGAGAGGCATGGGAAAACACAGCAAGACTTGCCATGCGGTAAATACTTAATTTTTTAGCACATTTTTTATTTTTTAAATTTATCAGAGACTTAGAAACATCTTTGCCAAGTGCTAAACTTTAAAGTGATATGTTAATACAAAATGTTTTTATATCCTGTAATTTTTAAAAGTTCAAAAGGGTCGATTAATTTAGTAAATATAACACTGAGTAGGGGGCGTGTCCGACCGTAAAAACTATATATTCTTGATCAGTACCAGGAACTAAGTGAATAGAGCTATGTATGTCCGTTGGATTATATGTATAGGATCTCCTAATGTTATTTATATAGTATAGTATAGGATCTCCTAATGTTATTTACCTACGACAGTAGCCTTACGTCCGACTGATCCGCTTGCTCCTTGCTGTTTTAACTAGTCACAGACAATATTGCAGGATAGTAGATGATACCATTTACTGGTTACGAGGAGAGTTACAAACATCCAGCTGCCAACAAACAGTTTTCGGAAAGAAACCAAGAATATTCTGTTGCAGATGAGCAGAGGGAAGTGAAAGGTACCAGGAGGGGGAGAAATGGACCCAGAACTCGCTGCAAACGAAATAATCCAATATACATATTGTATTGTGCGATAATACAGTGCAGAGCAGAGGAAAAGCTGTCTACCCCTAACCAAATAGTCAGGTGAGTTTTTTCTGCTTGTTTGTGTGGGTTTTCTCGCTTTCTACTGTTTGGCTTGCTTTTGCCTACTCGTAGTACTTTGTTGCCACAACAACAACAACAAAAACCAAACACAACATAAAAAAAAATAGCCAGAAAAACTGTTCAGTACTTCAGTCGAGTGCGTTCATTTAAATTTTTTGCAATTTTTAGGCAGTTTTATGCATGGCAAAACAAACAAACCCGCTTACAAATTCAACGGAAATCATTTCAATTTCCAGATACTGCGCCAAGAATTTCCATACGTATGTGTGTGTGTGTGCAACACAATGTGTAAATGTGTCTGTGCCTGTGTCTGTAGACTCTGGAAGTTTTCCCCCTCGCAGCTTCAATGTGCAAATCAATTGCAAAGTTACAACTCACAGAAAATTTCATTAAGTTAAAACATGCAGGGATTCCATATCTCTGTATTTTCAACTTTTATTTGCTGTGTGATCAAACAAAGCATATTTTTTTTAGGAATTTCATGGTATTTAAAGATTTAATAGTCGAAGTTATGAATAAAATTTACTTTGATTTTATGGGTATTTAATATAATTTTTATTCGATTAAATAAATTATATAAATATAATATAATATATTTATATTAAATTATGCCTATCATGGTTGTCACTTTAATTCAATTTTATACAAAATAACCAATTGCAGCAGTAATAAATAATTTAAATTCTGTAACTAGCTTGTAAAATCAGTTATTTTTCCGTCAAGTATTATTGATATTATTTTTTTTGGTCATTAAAATATAAAAAAAATTTAATTTCTTCAACTAACTTGTAAAATCAGTTATTTTTTTGCCATGTATTATTATAATTATATATTTGATTTAATTATATCATTGAAAATTAAAAATTTTGTTTTATTATATATGCTAATTATGTCTATTTAGAATTGCCAACGAGCTACAGTTATGACTCATAGTTAACAGCGCTGAACTCAAGGAAGACTGCTTATCTAGAGAGCTTATCTAGAGAGCTGCTTAGCTAGAGAGCAGCAAGAGCGCGCCAATAGCAGACCGCTTAAGCGCTGCATACATATGTGCGTGTGCGTGTGCGTGTGCATGCTTTGCGGAGTAGAGAGCGGCTGATGCACATGTGTGCGTGCGCTCTGCTTGCACAGAAGCTTATTAGTTGGGGTGGGTGCTGTGGCGCTCTGTTATAGCAAGAGCCTGATCGAGAGCGCAGACTGCAAACTCTGCTGCTGCGTGCAGTTCTGCTAAACAGTGTAACAGCTGCCGTCGAGCGGTGCAGACGTGTGGGAGGTAAAGTGTT
>JAWNNJ010001530.1:0-38787 GCA_035045125.1 Hypselothyrea guttata
AAAAAATGTCGCGCTCTGCGCGCTCCACCTGACAGTCGGGCAAGCCCGACTGTCTTATACCCTGTGCCGCAATTTATTTATAAACAATAGTATAACAATTAATGGGCGCACTGTCAAAGGGCAATCGTGGCCTGCAACATTGTTTATATCTTTTGTGTTTATTAACTCATTTCAATGCGCTTTTCAGGATAGTTAAATATAATAGAGGAGAGTTTATGTTCCAAATAACAACATTCTATGTTCTATATTACGCTTGCTATTTAACTTTGTATGTTCAAATGTTCTCACAATCGCTCAATCGCTCAGCAACGTGCTTGGTATTGCCATCCCTCTCGCACACTATTCCCACACGTAAGGCGGCTAGCTGCCAAGGCGAATGCAATGCAACACATGTAATATTACGAAGCTTATATCTCCTTTGTTTATTAACCGAATGCGCTTTTCATGACAGTTAAATATAATATAAGCGAGTATTTAATCAACAATAACAACATTCTATGTTTAATATTACGCTTGTTATTGACCTTTTAAGTTCAACTATGGTGTCGCTTATATCTCCCGTGTTTATCAGCCGATTTTAATCCGCTTTTTACAATAGTTAAATATAATACAACAGAGCTTAAGTTCTCAATAACAACCTTCTATGTTCAATATTACGCTTGTTATTTAACTTTTTCTGTTCAAAAACACGAGGTTGTGTGAGTTTTATTGATTTTTGGGCGTAAAGGGGGCGTGGCATCGACGATTTGAAATAAACTTGATCTGCGTATTGAATACACCTACCGATAGCAACCAATACGGCATCTCTAGCTTTTCTAGTTTCCAAAATCTCAGCGTTCATACAGACGGACAGACAGACGGACATCGCTAAATCGACTCAGCTCGTCTCCCTGATCAAGAATATATATACTTTGTGGGGTCTGCCACGCCTCCTTCTGCCTGTTACATACATTCTGACAAAGTTATTAACCCTGTTTTTCCCATTTTTCAAATGGGCACAGGGTATAAATATAAGATAAGATAAGAAAAGGAAATCTGGAGAAAAAGTACGATTAAAATATGAAATCAAATTGAAGAAAAAAGAAAATAAAGGTCCAGCATTTGCTGCAAGGATATGTGAAAACCCAGAAAAACCCAATCAGACCAAGATTACACAGGCCGACAAATTTTCGAAAGTCGAGACCTTAAAAATTTTATTTTCGATTCCGAAGCGTTTTGGAGCGCTGATTTCAAAAGTCGACACCAAAAAATTATTGACCTACTCGTTCACCAGATATCGGGCGATATATATTTGGTCGATGGTAGGTGCATATAAACTAGCATAAAATCAAAACGGCCAAACCGATTACCGTTATTTTGGTTTTAAATGAAAGATTAAAGTTGCCCTCGCATATTCTTAATACATTAGATTGGACAGTAGATTGGACGCATAGTTTCCTCCCTACATGAAAACTACCGCACTTGCAATCAGATTTCTTGAACATTTTTCAACTTCGGCCGCAAATTTTCTGGCAACCTTCATTAAAAATTTTTTTTTTTTAATTATCATAAGGTATACCAATTTCGTCTGAAATTGAAAAATTTTCAAAAAATTTGATTGCAAGTGCGGTAGTTTTCATGTAGGGAGGAAACTATACGTCCAATCTGGAGAACGTACGGACAAATAATTTTTTGGAGTCGATTTTTGAAATCAGCGTCCCGAAACGCTTCAGTATCGTCAAAAACATTTTACAGGGTATTTCACTCAACAAAATTTGTTACCCTGTGTAATTAGTAAACAAAATTCGTTAAGTTCGTATGCTACTTACGGTGCTTCGTCAATTGCAGTTCGTTTTTTACCAGTGCATTTGCAGATGCGTTTAGATCTGGTCGAATCCAAGGTAATGAGTCAAAACTCTTTTTTGACTGTTGGTGTTGAGGTTGTTGTTGTTGTTGTTGCTGTTGTTGTTGTTGTTGGTGTTGTTGTTGCTGCCACATTGTGTAGTCCACAACAAAGTTACGCGGCAGCGGCATTATCGATAAATCATGCTGCAGTGGCGATAACACCGCCGCTGAACGCTGCAGCTGAAATGGCACGCCCACCGTGGCAGCAACTGCCGTTACGCCGACAACAGTTGCTGCTGCTGCTGCTGCTGTTGCTGCTGCTGTTGCTGTTACTGTGCTGTAATTAATCGATTTGTTGTCATCGATTTCACAATCGATTGGCGAATTGCAGGAGTTTTCCAGAACATCAATCGATGGCGTTTTTTGATGACGATTGTTGTTGTTGCTGCTGCTGCTGCTGCTGCTGCTTGCCACGAGTCGCTTTCTTGTGCCGCCGTTGAACATGGCCTTGACATCCTCCCAGGCGTGTATGATCTTCTCCTCGTGGGCGTGGCCGCACAACATCATGTGACGCCGCCACGAATTGAAATTCGCGGCATCCGGTTGAATGTAACGGTCGTTGCTGCTAATGCGATGCGAGTGAAAAATGAATTTGTTGGGCGAGAAGAACATGCCACAAAAGCTGCACTTGATGCACTTGGCCCTGGATGAATTATAGCGCGATGGCAGGAACGCCCCCCGACATCCCCACGCGCACTTGTGCTGCACATTGAAGGCGAAATCATCGGGTAGGCGTGGCGGCGTATTATCCCCCAGGAAGCTCTTGCACAGCCGTTCCGCCTCACGGCGCGTTATCATGCCACATCGACGGGAACTCACGGGCATTGCCCCCGCCCTCCTCAGTATCTCTAGCTGCACGGGTGTGCACTGTACGCACGTAATGCCAAGCGCAACGCGTCGATTGTGAATCTCATTGTAGCTGAACTGCTTCAGCAGCGTATTCGAGATCTGCGCAAGGCAGAGACGCTCCTGGCCCTCGATGTACAGCGACACAATCGGTATGCCATAGAGAAGTACCGAGCTCACCTAGGGATGGTAAAAAAATACACGAGATATACAGTTAGTATAGGTATGTTATATACCTATATACTATATAGGAGCGATACAATGGGTATTTCATAACGGAGAGGTGCCTACGCCATAGCTCTCGCTGCTCATTAGCATCTGCAGTTGCTCTATCTTATGGAGTGTTAGCGCGTATGTCTGAGCGCTCTGCCTAGTATGCAAAGCAAATTACACCAGCAATTGCGTGCATTTTTTCTCATTCGACTCGCTATACATTGTTGCTATACATTGTTGCTGCTCGAGAGCTTCCGAGTTCTCTTTCTAGAAATTTCATGTCGAAATACATGCAGTAAGAGAAATCAATTCTGCTTTTTCAATTCGATCAGAATTAACTGAAATAATATAACTATCGACCGTTTAATGTGTGGATTTTAAGTAGATAACTCTTGATTAAAATGAAAATGTTTATTCTATTTCCAAATCGGTCTTCTCATTAAAAATATTCACTTCATTTTTTTGAGTGCCGTAAATTGAAACAAAATTATAGAAACGTTGCTAAGAGTTTTGTTATAGCATTATCAATTAGATTAATTTTTACATCATAATATATGGACGGGGCAGATCAGTCTTACGGAATGCTACAGTCGGAAGTAACCGACAGTAGGAGACCCTTAACTTTGAGTATATGTACATACAAACTAAATCAGAGGCACACACACAAAGCGACCCGCGTATGCAAGGCACACCAAACCCCCTCTGCCTAGTGTGGCTAACTATCTGTGGCATATGTTCGCTGTTTCTGATCCCATCAAAACGAAAATTCACAGCGTCAATAGAGAATGCCATAAACTAGTTAAATACCAAATTACAAATCAATAGCTTGCAAACTGTGGCTACAGCAGTTTTTTGCGATTTGCTGGGGATGGGAAGGAGGTATCCACAATCTAAAACAAACTCGTGCTTACTGAATAGGGAAAGGTGTCTCTAGTTTTTATTGTTGCTGAGATCTAGGTGTTTATAAAGACGGACGGATAGACAGATAGACGGACAGACAGACAGACGGACAGACAGACAGACGGACAGACAGACAGACATACAGACACACAGACAGACAGTCAGTCAGACAGACAGACAAACAGACAGACAGTCAGACATGGCTGTATCAACTCGGCTTGTCGTCCCGATCAAGAATATATCGCTCGTTTACCAGAAGAGTGTCATAACTCAAAAAAAAAGCGTTTCGAGATAAACGCGTTTGAAGTTTTCAATTCATACATATTCTCTTCTCACGCTGTGTGTATTCAAGATAGGATAATGAAATTTTGGCACAAGATAGATTAATATCCAACGAACATTACTGCATCATTGACTCAAAAATCGCGTTTTTTTTAGTTATGACCCTCTTCTGGTAAACGAGCGATATATACTTCGTGGGGTCTGCCACGCCTCCTTCTGGGTGTTACACACATTTCCTCTTTTTACTTTTTATACCCTGTGCCCATTGAAAAATGGGAAAACAGGGTTAATAACTTTGTCAGAATGTATGTAACAGGCAGAAGGAGGCGTGGAAGACCCCACAAACTATATATATTCTTGATCAGGGAGACAAGCTGAGTCGATATAGCCATGTCTGTCTGTCTGTCTGTCTGTCTGTCTGTCTGTCTGTCCGTTTGTATGAACGCGTCGATTTCGGAAACTACAAAAGATAGAGATGCCGTTTTGGTTGCTATCGGTAGGTGTATTCAATACGCAGATCAAGTTTATTTCAAATCGTTGATGCCACGCCCCATTTACGCCCAAAAATCAATAAAACTCACATAACCTCGAATTTTTAACACAAAATGTTGAATAACAAGCATAATATTAAACATAGAAGGTTGTTATTTGGAACATAAGCTCTCTTGTATTATATTTAACTATCCTGGAAAGCGCATTGAAATCGGTTGAGAAACACAGGAGATATAAGCTTCACAATAGTTTAATTTAAAAGTTCAGAAACAAGCGTAATATTAATCATAGAATGTTGTTATTGTTGAATATATATTCTCTTGTATTATATTTAACTGTCCTGAAAAGCGCATTGAAATCGGTTAATAAACATAGGAGATATAAGCTACTCAATACTGCATGTATTGCTTCGCACGGGCCCTGCAGCCCAGCAAGTGTATGTATGTATGTATAAACAGAAACACACATACATGGAGAATAACCGAATACCATATCGCTCGTTTACCAGAAGAGTGTCATAACTCAAGAAACGCGATTTTTGAGTTAATGATGCAGTAATCTTCGTTGGATATTAATCTATCTTGTGTCAAAATTTCATTATCCTATCTTCAATACACACAGCGTGAGAAGAGTATATGTCCCTCCACCTTGTATGGAGATACATGGCGCTTGAAAACTTAAAACGCGTTTATCTCGAAACACACTTTTTTGAGTTATGACACTCTTCAGGTAAACGAGCGATATATGTATGTGTGCATGTACGCATGTAAACAACACCAATTGCATGGTGCCAAAATAAGATTGCGCAAAATAACAAAAGTCTGTGACGCGTGACGTCGCCATACCATGTGCCAAATTGAGTTTTGGCGGTAGCGTTGCCACCTCGTCAGATCGTTTTAATCAAGATAGATTAAATTATATTAAAAGAATTTTATTATATACTGAACGGGCGAGCGCGCAGCGCGAGCTGTGGTACAGGGTATAAGACAGTCGGGCTTGCCCGACTGTAGGTCGAGCGCGCCAGAGCGCGCGAGATTTTTTAATGTAAAGGGTCTAAAAAGACTATTGTGCTCACTACAAAGAACCATAAATAGGTTATGAATAATTATTTAATATTAATTAGTACTACAGCGAGAAAGAGATAAGGGAATAAAGTATCTAGTGTTTCAGTAAACAATAAATCTAATTTGGGCTATCAACTCAGGAGAGAGAGTCGACTTCACCATCGCATGACACCAAGCATTGTTCTACGGTCAGAAAGAGAAGGAAAAAAAATTTGGACAGGGCAGATCAGTCGGGCGGGGCAGATCAGTCGGACGGGCCCGACTGTAGAATACCCTGTGCCTTTTATTTTATGTACAATTTTATAAAACTGTCACACTTTACGTGCGCCAGCTGCGCTGCGCTGCTGCTGCGCTGCTGGGCTACGCTGCCAATTGCGTAGCTTATATCTAGTTTGTTTATTAACCGATTTCAATGCGCTTTTCAGAATAGTTAATTATAATAGAAGAGAGTATATATACCAAATAACAACATTCTATGTTTAATATTACGCTTGTTTTTGAACTTTTAAGTTCAACTATTGTGAAGCTTATATCTCCTGTGTTTCTTAACCGATTTCAATGCGTGTTTCAGAATAGTTAAATATAATATAAAAGAACTTATGTTCCGAATAACAACATTCTATGTTTAATATTACGCTGGCTATTCAACTTTGTATGTTAAAAAATCTCGCGCGCTCTGGCGCGCTCGACCTGACTGACAGTCGGGCAAGCCCGACTGTCTTATACCCTGTACCACAGCTCGCGCTGCGCGCTCGCCCGTTCAGTATATAATAAAATTCTTTTAATATAATTTAATCTATCTTGATTAAAACGATCTGACGAGGTGGCAACGCTACCGCCAAAACTCAATTTGGCACATGGTATGGCGACGTCACGCGTCACAGACTTTTGTTATTTTGCGCAATCTTATTTTGGCACCATGCAATTGGTGTTGTTTACATGCGTACATGCACACATACATATATCGCTCGTTTACCTGAAGAGTGTCATAACTCAAAAAAGTGTGTTTCGAGATAAACGCGTTTTAAGTTTTCAAGCGCCATGTATCTCCATACAAGGTGGAGGGACATATACTCTTCTCACGCTGTGTGTATTGAAGATAGGATAATGAAATTTTGACACAAGATAGATTAATATCCAACGAAGATTACTGCATCATTAACTCAAAAATCGCGTTTCTTGAGTTATGACACTCTTCTGGTAAACGAGCGATATGGTATTCGGTTATTCTCCATGTATGTGTTGTGTTTCTGTTTATACATACATACATACACTTGCTGGGCTGCAGGGCCCGTGCGAAGCAATACATGCAGTATTGAGTAGCTTATATCTCCTATGTTTATTAACCGATTTCAATGCGCTTTTCAGGACAGTTAAATATAATACAAGAGAATATATATTCAACAATAACAACATTCTATGATTAATATTACGCTTGTTTCTGAACTTTTAAATTAAACTATTGTGAAGCTTATATCTCCTGTGTTTCTCAACCGATTTCAATGCGCTTTCCAGGATAGTTAAATATAATACAAGAGAGCTTATGTTCCAAATAACAACCTTCTATGTTTAATATTATGCTTGTTATTCAACATTTTGTGTTAAAAATTCGAGGTTATGTGAGTTTTATTGATTTTTGGGCGTAAATGGGGCGTGGCATCAACGATTTGAAATAAACTTGATCTGCGTATTGAATACACCTACCGATAGCAACCAAAACGGCATCTCTATCTTTTGTAGTTTCCGAAATCGACGCGTTCATACAAACGGACAGACAGACAGACAGACAGACAGACAGACAGACAGACAGACATGGCTATATCGACTCAGCTTGTCTCCCTGATCAAGAATATATATAGTTTGTGGGGTCTTCCACGCCTCCTTCTGCCTGTTACATACATTCTGACAAAGTTATTAACCCTGTTTTCCCATTTTTCAATGGGCACAGGGTATAAAAACACGAGGTTGTGTGAGTTTTTTTTGATTTTTGGGCGTAAAGGGGGCGTGGCATCAACGATTTGAAATAAACTTGATCTGCGTATTGAATACACCTACCGATAGCAACCAAAACGGCATCTCTAGCTTTTGCAGTTTCCGAAATCGACGCGTTCATACGGACGGACGGACAGACAGACAGACAGGCAGACAGCCAGACAGACATGGCTAAATCGACTCAGCTCGTCACCCTGATCAAGAATATATATACTTTGTGGGGGCTGCCACGCCTCCTTCTGCCTGTTACATACATTCGCACAAAGTTATTGACCCTGTTTTTCCCATTTTTCAAATGGGCACAGGGTATAATAATGAACAAAAGTCTACTTCGATACGGGGGAAGGCGACGAGTGTTAGTATTCCAATTAAGATTACCCAATGCAAAAAGAAGAAACTGTTTCTGCATCGACTCAATTCTATCCTGGTGGACTCTGTACTGGGAACCCCAATCACAGCATATATATTCCAGAATAGGGAGAACTAGAGCAGTATTCAGAATTTTAGTAGTGTGCGGATAGGTGAACTCCATTGACCAACGCTTAATAAATCCGAGGACTCCCATAGCCCTGCCAACGACTTATGAGATATGCTTATCAAACTTAAGTTTTGCATTAAACTAAATACCAAGATCATTAAATAGTTCGACTCACTCCAGAACTGTATTGCCAAGCTTATAGAAATTTAAAAGGGCGTCTCTTTATAAAAATACATTAATTTACAATTACTACAATTTAAATTTAGCAGGTTTGTAAAACACTACAAGTGGTGTCGCTATGAAATTGCTATAGGATAAAAAATCTCAGCGTTCATCCAAACGGACAGACAGACAGACTTCGAAATCGAAGGTTAAATAAATAATTTTAGATATATGAATGTCAATTATTGGGATATTAAACAAATTTGTTTTTTTTTTCTTTCTATTGTTTTTCTTTATATTGTTTTTTAACTTGCGTCCAACATCTTTATTTATTTGTATATATGAATTCAAAGTAATCCCAAGCGCATAAGAATGTTTTGTGCTGCTCGTTTACCCCGCTTTTTATTTCCACTTTGGCATTTTGGAATAAAAAATCCAAGCACGTAAACTGCAATGCCTCAGGGATACATTTATCTACTTTGATTTGTTTCGTTTCTGTGCCCTTAGAACACACCCTAAATTCCTTACGTTCCGTACGTAAGTAAGGCACCTTTATTTCAAAAATAATTTAAAACTATTTCTAAAGTATTATAGCAAGAGTATCAGAAATGCTTGATCTTAATTTATGTGATTTGTGTATAATTATTTTATTTTAAAAGGCCCAATATTATCTTGAACCAGAATGGGCGGAGTAGATCAGTCGGACGGGCCCGACTGTCTAATACCCTGTGCCAAAGGTCGCGCTGCGCGCTCGCAAATACAGTATAAAATGTATTTAAAAATGTATTTAAATATTTTACATATAATTTTATTTATTTATACTTTGTGTTTTCTAACCGATTTGCGCTTTTAGAGATAGTTAAATATCATAGAAGAGAGTTTATGTTCCAAATAACAACATTCTATGTTCAATATTACGCTTGCTATTTAACTAACTAACGTCAAATATTCAAACATACGCACAATTCAAGTGCCTAGCAACATGGTATTGCCATCCCTCTCGCACGCTATTCCCACACGAATAGCGACTGCGCTTGGGTGTGACACATGCAATGTTAGGAAGCTTATATCTCCTTTGTTTATAAACCGATTTCAATGCGCTTTTCAGGACAGTTAAATATAATATAGAGAGAATATATATATTCTGAACTTTTAAGTTCAACTATTGTGAAGCTTATATCTCCTGTGTTTCTTAACCGATTTCAATGCGGATAGTTAAATATAATACAAGAGAGCTTATGTTCCAAATAACAACCTTCTAAGCTTGATATTGCGCTAGTTATTTAACTTTTTCTGTTCAAAAACACGAGGTTGTGTGAGTTTTATTGATTTTTGGGCGTCGAGGGGGCGTGACATCCAATTTTCGAAATAAACTTGATCTGCGTAAGATAACTACCTAACTATAGCAACTAAAACGGCACCTCTAGCTTTTGTAGTTGCTGAGATCGACGTGTTCATACAGACAGACGGACAGACAGAGAGACAGACAGACAGACGGACATCGCTAAATCGACTCAGCTCGTATCCCTGATCAAGAATATATATACTTATACTTTATATAGTCGGCCGAAAAGGCCAATTTTTTAAATTAAAATATTTTTTCAGATTTTTGGTAAAAATTTCATAACGATGTCTCAACTATAACTATTTTTGTCGCATACCGACCACTGTGCAACGTCTGCAATATTGTGTATATCAACCGATTTCAATGCGCTTTTCAGGGCAATTAAATATAATAGATGCGAGTATATATTCCGAATAACAACATTCCCAATTAATTTGATAGAGAACGGCGAGCTGCGAACTTCTCAGATGAAGTCTAAAACGTAGATATATTACTACTTTTAACTTACATGATTCGACTTCTGAGATATGGGCATTTGACCGTTTTCCATTCCATTTGTTGAAGTTGTAGGCAATGCAGATCGTTGAATAGTATCAGTGAATGCCATTTATTGATTTCTTTAAATAGAGTGTTGCAGATTATTAGTTTTATTATAATTATTTCATGGTGTCTATCTGTTAGTTTATTTATTTAACATATGTATACCTAATGCTTCAAGTATTTTATATAAACTATATAAAAAACTATATACAAAATTAAATTACATTAATTTTAGTTTAGGTTTTAGGTTTTTAAGCGTTAAATTTAAAGTTCTAATTGAATTTCAAATTTTTATTTTACGTAGTCTAGTTTCAAAAAGCGTCGCACTTTCGGGAAGCGAGTTCCAATGACTAACAGCTCTAATAAAAACCAGAATGAGACAGACAGACGGACGGATATCGACTAAATCGACTAAGCTCATATCTCTGATTAAGAATATATATATAATCATTTCCACAGAAAGGTCCACCGCGGCCAAAAAATTAAAAGTTCTTGAAAATGAAATTTTTTAACATGGTTGCTTTAAAAAGTATTTCAACTTAACAAATTTGAAAAATTTTATAATTCAGCTATTACAGTTTTAAAAATATTACTTTGTAATTTGGTATTTAACTAGTGTATTGACGCTGTGAATTTTCGTTTTGATTGGATAAGAAACAGCAAACATATGCCACATAGTGAAGTAAAGGATCTGCTACAGTCAAACGTAACCGACTGTAGCCTCCGTCCCACTGATCTGTTTTGAAAACAACTTCTAAAACAGAAGTATTATGCTTTGTAATTTTTTTTCTAAAATCACTTGTGTTATGTAAAAATAAATATATTCACTATTTTTTGTTAATTAAAATACATTTTTACCATTTGTTTTTAAATATTTTCCAACAACAACAATAACAAATATAGGGACGGGGCAGATCAGTGGGACGGAGGCTACAGTCGGACGTAACCGACCGTAGGAGACCCTTTACTTTGAGTATTTGTACATACAAACACAATCAGACGCACACACACTAAGCTACCCGCGTATGCAAGGCACACCACCCCCCCTCTGCCTAGTGCGACAAATTGTCTGTGGCATATGTTCGCTGTTTCTTATCCGATCGAAACGAAATTCACAGAGTTAATAGAGAATATCATAAGCTAGTTACGTACCAAATTACAAATCAATATCTTTAAAGCTGTGGCTGCAGTAGCTTTTTGCGGTTTGCGGGGGAAGGGGGGGAGGTATCCAAAATCTAAAACAAACTCGTGCTGCTTACTGATAAGGAGAACCTAAATCCCAAATATGGTGTCTCTAGCTCTTATAGTTGCTGAGATCTAGGTGTTCATACAGACGGACAGACAGACAGACAGACAGACGGACAGACGGACATGGCTATATCGACTCGACTTGTCGTCCTGATCAAGAATATATATACTTTGTGGGGTCTGCCACGCCTTCTTCTGGGTGTTACACACATTTCCTCTTTGCACTAAACTAATAGACCCTTTTTACTTTTTTAAAGTAAAGGGTCTAAAAATGTGGACGGGGCAGATCAGTCGGACGGGCCTGACTGTAGAATACCCTGTACCCTATATTTTAAATTTAATTTTATAAAACTGTCAATCGAAGCGTAGCAGCAATTCTTCTTGTTCGCCATGCTTTAAAGGCCTCGCTGCCAGAGGGCAAGCGAGGTAACACCTATAATATTGTTTCGTCCATATCTCTTGTGTTTATTTGCCGATTTTAATGAGTTTTTCAGCATAGGTAAATACCAATACTAACGTTCTATGTTTAATATTACGCTTGTTTTTGAACTTCTAAATTCAAGTATTTTGTAGCTTATACATATCGCTCGTTTACCAGAAGAGTGTCATAACTCAAAAAACGTGATTTTTTAGTTAATGATGCAGTAATGTTCGTTGGATATTAATCTATCTTATGTCAAAATTTCATTATCCTATCTTCAACACACAGCGTGAGAAGAGAATATGTCGCTCCACCTTGTATGGAGATACACGGCGCTTGAAAACTTTAAACGCGTTTATCTCGAAACGAACTTTTTTGAGTTATGACACTCTTCTGGTAAACGAGCGATATGTCCTGTGTTTATTAATCAATTTTAATCCGCTTTACAGGATAGATAAATATAATAAAAGAGTATATATTCCGAATAACAACATTCTATGTTTAATATTACGCTTGTTATTCAACTTTTTATGTTAAACCACAAAGGGCGGAGCAGATCAGTCGGACGGGCCCGACTGTCTTATACCCTGTGCCACAGCTCGCGCTGCGCGCTCGCAAATACAGTTTATAATTTAAATATTTTAAATATAATTTTTTTATTTATAAAGAATAGTATGGGCGCGCTTCGTTTCGTTTATATCTTTTGTGTTAATTAACCGATTTCAATGCGCTTTTCAAGATAGTTAAATATAATAGAGCTTATGTTCCAAATAACAACATTCTAGGTTCAATATTACGCTCGCTGTTTAACTTTGTATGTTCAAATGTTCTGACAATCGCACAATCGCCCAGCAGCGTGCTGCTTGGCTCTGCCATCCCTCTCGCACAGTATTTTCAAGCGTAAGGCGGCTGAGCTGCAACGGCGTGTGCATGCAGTATTATATCTCCTTTGTTTATTAACCGATTTCCATGCGCTCTTCAGGACAGTTAATTATACCCTGTGCCCATTTGCAAAATGGGAAAACAGGGTTAATAACTTTGTGCGAATGTATGTAACAGCCAGAAGGAGGCGTGGCAGACCCCACAAAGTATATATATTCTTGATCAGGATGACGAACTGAGTCGATATAGCCATGTCCGTCTGTCTGTCCGTCTGTCCGTCCGTCCGTCTGTTTGAACGCGTCGATCTCAGCAACTACAAGAGCTAGAAAAGCCGTATTGGTCATTTCTGAAAGTTGTATACCATACGCAGATCAAGTTTACTTCAAATCTTGGACGCCACTCCCCTTCCGCCCACAACGAGCATAAAAAGAATTCATTCGCCAATTTAAGAGACACAAATCGAGTTATATAAACTCTGTTTTCAGTTGTTCGTAGGTCTATATCATGCGCAGTTAGGGCTTTTTGCAAATTTTGGATGCCACGCCCATTTTACGCCCTAATTCAAAAAAACTGAATAACAAGCGAAATATTGAACATATGTTGCATCGCGCAGCGCAAGCTGGGGTACATGGCAAATTTTATTCAAAAATCACAAAATTATTATTAAACATATTCTAATTGAATCAATTAATCTCGCCACCTCCAATACTGCCACATAAGGGTCCAAATCTGTGCAAATTTTATTCAACCTAAATAAACCTACATACTATATATGGTCTGCCCAATTTATGTGTAAAGCGTCCAACATTCAATTATATTATGCGTGTGAATGGTATAATTGAAAAGAAGACTGTCCCTAGGGACAATTCGTTAAAGATAATAACGTTACAAAAAAGTTACAACGCACAGATTGTAAGCTTAATGCGAATCGAAACAAATGATTATGGGACTTGTTAACTTGAGACTCTGATGGGGAGGGGCAGGGGAGAATGCCACAAGAGGGTTGAACGAATTACAAACCAGTGAGGTAAATAATGACAAAATTATATGTTAGTATTTAGAAAAAAGAGCAGATTGTTAACAATCTGCCAGATGGACTTGACTAGTTCTATTGGTAGGGGATGTTTGCCCAAGGTTAGGTACTTTAACTGGGGGTTGTTTCTGGTTACAGAATTAATATTACCGATATTGCGTATTACTGGGTATTATCGGCAAACAAAAACTTACTAATCTTGTTATTGTTGAAAAATTGTTAAATGCTTTAGAGCTTTTCATATTATATACATATGTAGTTTGTTATATTTCTATTGAATTAAATTAGATTTGTATGTAAATAAATATAATAGATAAATAAATAATAATATTAAAATATATAAAAATATTAATAATAAATAAACATTGAATTCCTTAAAAAATTTATGTTATACGTGTAGTATACAAATTTATATCTTTAATTAATAATAATAATTTTTTAATTATTTTTATACCCTGTTGCCATTAAATAAAAAAAACTAGAATAGACTGTAGAATACCCTATAACCTGTATTTGGAATACAATTTTATAAAAATATCAATATTTTTTCTTTATTATCTTCTGTTTTTATGAACTGATTGAATACTATTTACTATTGTAAAGAGTATATATTCCAAATCGCTTGTTATTCAACCTTTTATGTTCAATAATACGCTAGTTATGTGGGTTTTATTGATTTTGGGCGTAAAGGGGAGTGGCATCCAAGATTTGAAATAAACTTAATTTGAGTATTGTTTAGATACCAAAAATGGCGGTTTTAGCTATTAAGGTTGTCGAAATCCCAGCGTTAATTCATACGGATAAACAGACCGATGAAAGTGATGGCCTAATTATCAGATTACATATAGATATATTACATATAAAAAAGGATAGCTTAAAATAAATATAAAACTATTTTTACAATTGGGAACGTTTCTAAAATTTCCCGGATATGCTGGTTTAAAATAGGACAGATCTGAACGCAAAAAGAACAAATTGGCTTTTTTAAAGTTATAAAAGGAAATTTCATGAGGGTATCTGCTAGTCGAGTTGCTGTGAATTGAAGGAAGTACCTGCACATAAAATAATAACTGCCAACACGTTCCAAATGCCAATGCAATTACCTTAAATTAATTGAAGAGCTTTGTTTATAGAAGGCGTGCTGTGCTGTGTTGACTTGTTGGCCAGGTCTCATATTTCACACAGACACGAACAGATGCGAACATCACACACACACTCATACTCACACACAATCACTCACACACACACACACACACACACACACACACACACACACACACACACACTCACACCCACACGTGTTTACAGATAGTCTATTCAAATTGAAAACGATTACGATTACAGCTCGCTCGGGGGTGGATCAAATTTGAAAGCATATGCCATTTTGATGATACAAATCTACACTCAGCGAAAAATGTCATGAAAAAATTCAATAAAGTTTCTTAGTTTATATTTTCTTAATTTCTTGATTTAAGTAAGCTTTTGGCTTACATTCGAAAACAAGAAATATATATTTCCTGTTTCAAGTCAGAAATACTTGAATTCAACAAATAATTATACGAGTAAATATTAAATATTCAAATTCAATTAATTTAAAATGCATACAAAAAATTATTAAAAAAAAATCGGGAGAAATCGGATTATTTTCTATTTTTTATTATTCAATTTAATCAGGATTAAATTAAGAAAAAACAGAATTGATTTAAGAAAATTGAGTATAGATTTAAGTAAAAATAAATTTAAATTCAAGGCAGAAAAGGTTTAAATCAATCCGGAAAACTATCCAAAACTTACTTAAAATCAAGAGATTCTGTATTACATGAGGCTTACTTGAATTAATTAAAATAAAAATAAAGTTAAATTCAAGACAGAAGAAAATCAAGAGATTCTGATTAATTACTTACAATTAAGTAAGTTCAAATTTAATTTCTGGATAACACGACTTTTGAGACGTAATGGATTGATTTTTTCTCTGAGTGTAAATAGCGCTAAGAGACAACAAGAGAGCGAGAGAGAGAGAGGAAGAGACAGGAAGATATATTCGAGACAGATAAAGACTAAAATACCCACTGATGAGTTGGCAATAATTCGGTCGAGTGCTTACTGTCAACAGCAAACTAATAGGTGTTCCCTTAAAAGTAAGGGCGGGAAATCATTTTTACACCGCCGTGTTGTGTTGATGGTCTTTTGTTTACACGTAAAACATCATGAATATTTAATTGGGTTAAATTGCACGGCGATTAACGTTTCGAAATGAAATGAATTGAAATGAAATGCGCGGATAATTAAGTTTACTTTGCCTAATTACAAGTTTCCTTTGCAAGAGCCCTTCGGCTGTTACCATGGCACAGATTATTCACATTCTAGTACTATATGACCTTTTAAAATAAAGATATATGGATGCGGCAGATCAGATAGATGGAAGGCTACAGTCGGACGCAACCGACAGAAGGAGATCCTTTAGTTTGTATAGAAGTACTTACAAACACATTCAGAGGTCCCTACTGCTTACTGCCGCAAATTGAATGTTTCTTCGGTGTTTCTCAACCGATCGTAATGAAACTTACAGCATCGTTGGAGATTGTTTTTTTGTGTTTTGTGTTTTGTGCCTTCAATACAAATCGTCTAGAATCAAAATTAGGCAAATACAAGAGATAGCCTTTTTCGACCTTCTACTAAGGTCCAACTATGCGTCATCTTGCCTGATATGTTCCTCAATAACATGGTTTTTGAGCCTAAAATTCATATTTCTAAACCACATACACCCATTATTTTTTTTTTTGTCCATTATTTTCCAATACAAATCGTTTAGACATATAGCCATGTCCGCCTGTCTGTCCGTCCGTATGAACATCTAGATCATAGCAACTACAAGAGCTAGACACACCATATACGGGATTTAGGTTCTTATATTCAGTAAGCAGTACGAGTTTGTTTTAGATTTTGGATACCTCCCCCATTCACCAGCTTCACCAGTTTTAAAGCTATTGACTTGTAATTTGGCACGCTTGTAGCATAGACATTCTTTTTTTTTTTTTGACGCTGTCAGTTGCGATACGATCGGATAAGAAACAGCGAAGATATGCCACAAATTTCTGGTTGACAATTTTGAGATTTATGTGGCAAAATTTTATAACATTTTACGATTGTTTATAACCAAATTAAATTATATCCCCAGCGCGAGCTGTGGATACAGGGTATTGGCGATTGCGCAGCGTCCGCGTGATTTTTTACAACTACAAAGCGTATATAGAATCTGGTATTTGCGTCCGATCGTTTAAACTTGATTTTATTTATCCTATAGATATTGGCATACCTTTTAGGGTATTATTCATTGGGTGTTGCTTTTCAGTAATTGGTTTGAAAATATTAAATATATAATTTTTACATTATATTCATTTCAAACATTCACTGCATTATCCGCTTTATTTCGATTACCATTTTTTCATTTGTAGAAACTTGCACAACAATTTGCGGACATTTCCGAAATTCTCACTTATCGAAACACCAATGCAGACTGACGATACAATCGGCATTCGTTCAGGATGCCCAAACACCCGTCGAGGAATTACCAGTTAAAACGAACTCAGCCAATGAGACCAGAGCTCAAATATAATCCAGGACAGTCGGAAGACTGTAACACCAATTAGAAGTGGATTTGACTGGGGGGCGTGGCATTTGTCTGGCATACGCATGCGCCTTCTTTTAGCAGTTATGGCAGTTAGTGCTATCGGAATTCGAGCACCTTCCCTTATCCTCAGGAATCAGGAGTTGGGGAGAGTAAGGCCATAATTTGCACATAACACGTATTTTGTATTTTGAATTCAACGAACTGTGAATATTGCTTTTAATTTAATTAACTTTTCCAACAAAATTGTGGCATGAAAATTAAATTAAGCGAGTTGATGGAAGATGGAAGATGGCAGCTACAAGGGGCGTACAATGTAATATGAAATTTGATTTAATTTGCACCCTCCAATATTAGCACTTACATGGTTAAAACTTTTAAATATATATAAAATATAAAATATAAATTAAAACCAGTAAGGACGGAGGTACAGTCGGACGCAACCGACTGTAGGAGACCCTGTACTTTGTGTTTTCTTCGCTGTTTCCTAGCCGTAATGTAATTTGCAGTATCGATGGAGATTGTCATATACTACGTACATATCATATCCTAAGTCATTATCTGTTAAACTGTAGCTTTAAAGCTGCAAACTGTTGCTAATTTGGTTTTTCGGTTAGCGGAGGAATGAGAGGAATTATCAAATAACCCAAACTAACTGATCTGATGAACAAGTTAGAACATAAATACCAAAAAATGGTATTTCTAGCTTTTATAGTCTGCAATCTAGGTGGTTTCTTTGTCTGATCTATCTTCGCTGTTTCTTTTCCGTTCGTTATGTAATTCACAGCATTGATGGATAATGCCAAAGGCTGCGTGCATGCCAATTTTCTTCATTCCCAAGCTATAGCTTTTAAACTGTGGCTTTAGTGGCGCTTATAAATATTTATAATATAATTTACTGCTGCTGTTTCTTTTCCGTTTGTAATGTAATTCACAACATCGATGGATAATTCAATAGGCTACGTACATTTTAAATTACAAGTCTGTAGCTTTATTATTGTGGCTGCAGTGGCACATACATGCATTCTGAAAAAAATTGTCTCTTGCATTTCTTTGCTATTTCCAATTCAAATCATAAATAAATTAATAACATCGGTGGAGAATACCATAGACTACGTACATGCCAAATTACAAGTATGTAGCGCTATTATTGTGGCTGCTGTGGCGTTGAAGGTTTTCGAGATTTTCGAGGTAGGTGTAGATTTTTAATGATTTGCGGATAAAGGAGGCGAGATATCAAAAGTTTGAAACTCACTTGATCTGCTCTCATTAGCTGACTATCTAAATCCGGAAAGGTGGTGTCTTTAGCTCTTATAGTTGCTGAGATCTAGGTGTTCATACAGACAGACGGACAGACACACAGACGGGCAGACGGACAGACGGACGGACGGACGGACATGGCTATATCAACTCAGCTCGTCGTCCTGAGTCAGAATATATATACTTCGTGGGGTCTACCACGCTTCCTTCTGCCTGTTACATACATCTGTCATTTACTAAATTAATAGACCCTTTTACTTTTTTAAAGTACAGGGTCTAAAAAGTACAAAAGGGTCCTTAACTTAGAGCACAGAGGTTTTGTGTGTAACACCCTGAAGGGGGCTTGGCAGACCCCAGAAAGTATATATTTTCTTGATCAGAAAGACGAGCTGATGTCCATCTATCTGTCCGTCCGTATAAGAGCGAGAGACCCCCTTATTTGGTATTTAGGTTCTTCTAATCCGTAAGCAGTAAGATTTGAGTTTATGGTTTTTTATATCTTACATTATTAGAGTAATAAACCTGCATACCCAGAAATATTTTAATGATTTCTAAAACTTTATTATTCAATAAATTACCAATAGCAACCAAAACGGCAGCTCTAGCTTTTGTGGTTGCTGAGATCGACGCGTTCATCCAAACAGACGGGCAGACAGACAGACAGACAGACATGGCTAAATGAACTCAACTTGTCTCCCTGATCAAGAATATATATACTTTGTGGGGTCTGTCACGCCTCCTTCTGCCTGTTACATACATTCTGACAAAGTTATTAACCCTGTTTTTTCCATTTTTCAAATGGGCACAGGGTATAAAAATCGGCCGTTTCGACCAGTGTGCACTGCAAGAGAAAAGAAGGTACACAAATGGAACGTTTTGAGATAGGGAAAGTTATACCTGTATCCATTGAAAAATTGAAAAAACAGGGTTATTTTATTTGAAAAACATATAATCTAATACAATTTTTCACATTGCCTTTTGCTATACAATTGCATACGCTGCATAATTGGCTATTCCACATAGGTTAATGCCCTTCCGAAGCCGCATGTAGCCCCCTTCGCCCCACCGTTCTCCCCACCAGTTCTTGAGGATCCAAAAGTCTTTCTCAAATCCGACGACGAGCATTGCATGATTTACAGAAGTCCAAGCACATGAAATGTCATCGTAAACACCATCGCTGTAATTGTACAAAACTTCAATAGAATATGATAATAGGATAAATCTGTCTGTCCGTCTGTATGAACACCTGGATCTCAGCAACTATAGGAGCTAGAGACACCATATTCGGTACTTAGGTTCCCCTATTCGGTAAGCAGTACGAATTTGTTTTAGATTTTGGATACCACCCCCCCGCAAATAATCGCAAAAGGCTAACCAATTTAAAAACAAAAACCTGTTTCGACGAAACAAGCAAATGTTTATCGAAAGCAAAATAAAATTTTAATTTTTGACAGTGTGCGCTGCTGACTGCGACGCACTCTTTTTCGCTCTTTCATATATATTATATAATTGTTAGATACAGTTGTTATTTTAGTCAAACATATTTATATATACGATTTATAATAGTTGTTATTTTAGTCAAAAATATTGAGGAATTTAAAAAAATTTTCTTATTATCTTACCTATATAACTGAAAGGTCTTTGGAGTTGCATTGATGGAGACTGCGATGGGGCCGATATGGACGACGGCTGCTTGCATTGCGTTTTCATCCTGAACTGGCAGGATGGCCCATGAGCTAACATTGACAACGGACAGTTCGTTCACAAATTGGCAGTGTCCTTTCTGAAAGCAAAACGCAAAGGCTCTTCACACAGCATTTTAATAAATAGGGCGGAGTTAAAGCCAGCACACATAAGAAACTAAGAAAAATAAGCATTACTACTTGGCTTTGTATGACAGTTTTATAAAATTATATTTAAAATATAGTTTTGATGTTAATATATAGGAGAATTTAAATACCGAAAATGGTGTCACTAGCTCTTGTAGTTTCCGGGATCCATTTGCTTATACAGACGGACAGACATACGGACTTCTGCGTTTACATACATTCTCCAAAAGGTATTAACCCTTTTTTTAAAGGGTATAAGAATTATATAGATAGATAGATAGATAGATAGATTTATATGAACAAAATGTAAAACCTTTGAGGAGTATTTATAATCCAGTGATCGCATAAGACCGCCGGTTGCTTGAATGTACTTGAGGGTATTACGCAAAGACCCTCCGGTACATCCCCGATTACCATACGGTATACTGCAATCGACAATTTGCTGTTCGCTCAGAGCCAGTATTTTACCCGTCCGCTTAAAAACTTGTCCCTCAACGCTCTGGGCTATACTAAAAGCGTAGCAAGAGCCACAGGTCTGTTGATTATACGCTGGCGTTACGAAACCCTTTTTCCGCCAATCGAAACTTTGCGGTACATTTTGCATCAACGTGGATCCTACGATATTTGCCATATTATCCAAACTTGTATTCGCTTGGTTCTTCAGTAGACGCAAATAGCCTTTTAGGTATGAATCGGTAGTCTTGTGTTAAAAAAATATATATTTAGTTAAGAAATTATATTAATTATATTATATTACACCTACCATATCTGCCATTATATTCGTCGATAATCTGTAGCTACTTTTACCGTTATCAAAGTCTTTATTGTGCTTATAGACAATTTTCCGATTTTCCTTGTAAGCTGTAAAACTGCGAATTTCATCATAGACCCGCATATAGGTTTTATTATATGTTCTCTAAAAATTATTCGATTAATGTCGATACAAATAATCTATATGTAACTGTTAATACCTTGAAATTTTCAAAATCCAACTTTTCACTTTGTTGGCATAAAACAAATGCATTTTCATAGAGCATAAGGTATAACACTAAAATACTTTGACTCTGCATTATGAACGCTAATGAAATCGCAGTATTTATTGTACTACAGAGTTTACTTATTGTCGGAACTGAGTCAGCAAATATTACCATATATATATACTATATAATGTACCCATTTAATTATTCAAGGCACAGACTCAAAAAATCAACTCAAGCGCAACTGTCCTATACCCTGTACCCTGTACCTGTTACAGCATTGTCCTACTACTTATGTGTATGGCATACAAAATAATGTCAATATGAAAATCTTTAATTAATCATAGTTCTATTATTTATGGATCGATTTAATAGAAATTAACAGAATTAGTAGATATTAATAATTTCTACAGTTTTTATATGGGCATTTCCACAGAAAGGTCTACAGAGATATTTGAAAATATCTATTATAATCTCTTATAGTTTTCAAAAAATTCGAATGCAAAGTCGCGAAAACGCATTTTTTGTCATTTTGACGTTTTTTAGGGCATTTTTTTTTTGAAAACAGCTTCTCAAACAGAAGCATCATGCTCTGTCATTTGTTTTCAAAATCACTCCTGTTATGTAAAAATAAATAATTCAAATTATTTTTGTCAATTTAAAAACATTTTAACCATTTGTTCCTTAAATACTTTCCAACAACAACAATAACAAAAACATACATAAAAATGGTCCTGTGCTAAAAGTCCCGTTAGATTTTGTTTAAATTGAATTAAAAAAATGCAAGTCATCTTTGAAAAAAATTTGTTGCATTAAAATATTGCCACTGGATTCGCTGAAATTGGCGATTGAATTGGTTGACCTCAAATGCCACTACCATTTTCGTCCGGTGATAAATGCCTTGAATTTTCTTAAAAATGAAAAGTTACCCAAAATCAAGCTTTCCACCAATGAAAGAGCTAATTAAATGATATATGTTAAGCCTTTAAAATAAAAAAAATCGCTTCCTTTTTACAGTTATTTTACTTTAAACGCGTACGAATGTACTGTGCGCGACTGTGGAAATGCCCATATGCCAAAATTTACGTAGATAGATTTATGTCTTAAATTGGTCAATGCATTTTAATTATGGTAATTCTTCGTAAACTTGATCTGCGTATGGTATACACCTTTCAAAAATGACTAATACGGCTGCTCTGGCTCTTACAGTTGCTTAAATCGACGCGTTTAAACAGACGGACAGACGGACAGACAGGGCTAAATCGGCTAGATCGGTTTTAAAGTTTTCAAGAGCCGTGTATCGCCATACAAAGCGGAATAACATATTTTCTTCCCACGCTTTGTGTACCGAAGAAATGATAATGAAATTTTTACCCAACATAGATTATTAATCAACAAACATGGCATCATTAATCGCATCATTAATCGCATCATCAATCGCGTTTTTTGAGTTATGACACGCTTCGAGCAAATGAGCGATATGATATCATGCAAAATACAGGGTAGCAGGCAGTCGGCTCCACTTGCATCTAGTAAAATAAGCGTCCCAAGCAAATCGTTCGGTTGTCAATTGGGGTGGTTCGTATACAGGTATTCTCAAAGGTGGTATACGACAGGGTTTTGCAATAAGTAGCATTAATTGGTCATTAAATCTAATTTGGGTCGTGTGTAGAGCATTAACTTCAATGTCGCTCATCCAATTTCATAACATTGTAGCAGCAAATTAAGAACTTAAACCGCAGAACGTTATTAAAAAACAAAACTAGTACTAACAAATAAATATTAAATTTTAAGTTAGGTCATATTACATAGTATATTAATAGTTTATTACTTCAAGCAATGGTTTCGAATACAACGGAACTCTATACTACAAAATATACTACTAATTTTTGAAACTCCTTCCTTGCTTAACTGCGACACGTCCCCGGATCATTCAACCTTTTTCACTGGTATGTTCATTTATGTTCATTCATTAAATTAGGAAATATTGAGTGGACATTATATATTATGTTATGTATATTATCGATATTATCCCAACAAACAGTATAAATTTGGTTGATGTCCACACTAATCTCGCCCTGTATTTTTATACCCTGTACCCAATAAAAATTCATCGATAGACGTTTAAAAAGTTCGAATGTGCGCAGGGTTTAGTGTAACATTTCAACAACAGCTGGCGTTCTACAAATTTTTCAATTTTAATGACAGTTGAAGTATAGATGGCGCTGTACATGATTTTAAACTCAAGTGTGCTGGGTTCCAAACTGTGCTATAGTTTGTTCACCAACCAAATATAACAAATTTGGAATACACCAGTTTACAGTTTGAATGCAATTGAATTTGTTGCTAGTATGTGAACAGTTTATAGTTCGAAACTTGGCTAAGTGTTTTTTTTTTCACAGGAGACCAAGAATATATCGCTTATTTTTGGTAAATGAGAGATATATACTTTGTGGGATCTGCCACGCCTCCTTCTGGGTGTTAAACACTCTTAACACTACTTAACTTACTGCTTGAATAATGAGTTATCGCTTCGCTCGGACGCCAACCCAATTAATGCGAAACTCTCGCTGGCTGAACTCTCGCTGGCCGAACTCTCGTTGGCGGATCAGATAGTCAAGGCTCTATCGACCCAGCTTGTCAACCTGATCAACAATATAAGTATATAGTTTTTGGGGTCTGCCACGCCTCCTTCTGGATGTTACACACATCTACACTTTGCACTGATACTATACAGGAGAACCTCAAACCAAATATGGTGTCTCTAGCTCTCATAGTTGCTGACGGACATGGCTATATCGATTCGGCTTGTCATCCTAATCAAGCATATATATAGTTTGTGGGCTCTGCCACGCCTCTTTCTGGGAGTTTCCTCTAACTTTCTATCTTTTCCAAGTGCAGAGTCTACGACTTGTTCCGGGCGGTTAGGTTCGGTTTGGTTGAATATGGTTCGCAGGATTGTTGGTCGGATTGTTGTCAATGTCGATTCGATATCTTTTATCCAGCAAGTGTTGTTGACAGCATCACTTTCAACATTTCATTTGTATGTCATTAATTTTCAACTCGAACGAACCGCAACGTGAAAAATAACAGCTGATCCCGCTTGGCTTCCCATTCTATCCCGCTCTCCTGCTCTCCTGCTCTCCTGCTCTCCCCGCTCAACCGCTCTACCGCTCTCCTGCTCTCCTGCTCTCCTCCGCTGCGCAGCTTAGCTCTCAGTTCAGTGGTGACATTGCTTCACTACGCCCGACATCAGTCCGTCAAGTGAATCTAATTTGACAAGTGATAAGATTGTTCGAGATAAATCTCAATACCCTAGCTTTGTGCTCTTGACTGTGGAGTGTGTGTGACGAATGTATTGTTGTTGTTCTTGTTGTTTTTACCATTGATATAGCCTCGTCTGTGGCTGATGTTGAGTATTGGCTTTTGCCTGCAGCTTTAAAGCTCTTTAAATCTGCAAATATATCCAGAATAAGATAAGAAATGCATAACATGTCGATTTCAAACGCAACATTTTTATACCCTATACTTTGAAAAAGTACAACAATGGGTTTATTAAGTTAGTGCAAATAGGATGTTAGTAACAGCTAGAAGAAGGCGTGCATGCAATATTACGTCGCTTATATCTCCTTTGTTTATAAACCGATTTCTTTGAGCTTTTCAGGACAGTTAAATACAATATAAGAGAGTATTTATTCACCAATAACAACATTATATATTAAGTATTACGGTTGTAATTCAGCATTTTGGGTTAAAATTTGTTTCGATAATAACTCCTATGTTTATGTATCAATTAGAATGTGCTTTTCAGGATAGTTAAATATAGTAAAAGAAAGAATATATTCCGAATAACAATATTTTATGTTTAATATTACGCTTGTTATTCAACTTTTTCTGTTAAAAAAAATCGAGGTGTTGTGGGTTTTATTGCATTTTGGGGGTAAAGGGGGCCTGGCATCAACGGCTTCTCTAGCTTTTGCAGTTTCCGAAATCGACGCGTTTATACAAACGGACAGACAGACAGACGGACATATATATATATATATATATATATATCGACTCAATTCGTCACCCTGATCAAGAATATATATACTTTGTGGGGTCTGCCACGCCTCCTTCTACCTGTTACATACATTCGCACAAAGCTATTAACCCTGTTTTTCCCATTTTCTGAGTCGGTTTCGGAAACTACTAAAGCTAGAACTGTTATTTTAAACGTGTTTGGTAGATAAATAATGTACGCAGTTCAAGTTTATTTCAAATCTTAGGTGCCACGCCCCTTATGCCCACTATAAATGAGATAAAATTTATTTGCCAATTAAAGAGATACGGATCTATTTTCATAAATTCTTCAGAAGTCTGTAGTGTTTCGTAAAGTCTACCGATTCTGTAAATTTCATCTAAATCGGTCCATAATTAAGATAGTTATGACGTTTTATATTTTATACACATTTTAAGCAATTATATGCGTGTATGTATGTATATATGCACAAATAACATGTATATATGCATATACATAACGATGCCTCAGTTTCATTTTCTATTTTTAATTATTTTAAAGAGTAAAATATTTATGGATTGAATTCGTTTAGTTATAATGTATTTAATTATAAATATAATAATTTTTAATTTTTAACATTGATTTCGATTTTTTATTTAATTAAAACTATATGCTAAGTAATTTTATTGGAGGCATAGGTATTTTGACATATTTTGTTTTAAATCCTAATTAATTATTTTTAAGCTAGAAAATATATAAAAATTTATAACCTCCTTTGGGGTCTATGACCTTTTGGAAGCGATTTGGAACTCCATCGCCCAAGGATTTGACCAAATCCTTTGAAATCCTGTTCCATGCAGATTTTATCGAATATTTGGTCTTTATATTATTCTTTATCTTTATCCTTGTCAAATCCAAGGATTGGATTTGCTTTATAAGTGCCTTACAATATTAAAAACATTAAAGTTTTGGAATTTTGGGTTGAAAAACTTAGTTTCGAACGACAATTCTAGTCAAAAACGCAAGAAAATTGTTATATTGGCTTGCAAGAATCGTCCTGGAGCCTTATCCTGATGAAAAACGAATCCTGTTTCGATCAATGTTTTAGCACAGGGATCTGCTCAATCGTTTGGGAAGCTAAAACCAAGATTTTAATTATTGGGAAAATTGTTTGGGTACCAATATTACCATCTCTATCTCAGTCGCGCTCCAGTAGTTCTGAGAGGTTGCACTGGAAGCGGCGGAACACATCCCGGACAGGAAAAGCACGTACAGTCCCCGTAAAGTGATTGGTCCAGCCGTCCTCCCGGGCTCATTCGTCCTCCGGACCACGCAACCCGCGCCTATTTAATCCATGCTCGTCTGCTGCCGTTTGTTCATTAACCCGAAAACCAAACGACAGTGGCTACCCGCGAAGTAAACCGGATGGGTGGTTATTCGGGAAGGGATAGCTTGGTCGAGCATTGGCACAGTCCGAACCATAGCGTTGCAAGCATGGTCCGGACCGTGACATCTCCGCGGGAACAGGAGCACCATCCCACCGAGCTATGCTCACACTGTGCTCCATGACAGCCCTCAACACGAACCATCCGAGCTCCAATTGTGCGTTCCTACCCAATAAGAGTTATATGGGGGGCGACCCGATGAACCACCTAAAAGTCTGCGCCCAAACTACCCTTCGTATTCATCCAACCAAATCCTTCTTTTTCAGTCTGAGGATGTTCCCGATGAAGACCGCTACTTTTTTCCAGTTTTCTTCTCGTGCGATCATCTTTTTGATGAGGTTTTCTGGCGTTATTTGGCCGACGGTTTCCTCCAATCGCCGCCTTTGTTCCGTGAATCGTTTGCAGTGGAACACGGTTTGTTCGGCGTTATCTTTTGTTGCGTCTTGGTATATACAACTGGGGCGTGTGAAGCAGCCGTGCCCCGTCATCATCTGTGTAATGTAATAGTCAACTTCGCCTTTTCTCTTTGTAGCCATGATTTAAGTCTGAGCGTCCATCTTCCTGTGCTTTCGTTTGACCATCTTTCTTGCCACCGATCGATGGTTTCCTCTCTGCATGTGTCTGTTGTTAGGCCTGTCGTATCTGCTGATTGCAGGATCTCGTAAATTTTCTTACGTTGTTGGCCTAGCAAGTCGATCGGGATCACTCCTGCGATGACTAGCGATGCGCCGCCAGATACCGTCCGATATGCACTTGCAATCCTTAGTGCGCTCGTTCTCTGTACAGCAATCAGTGGTTTCAGCTTTTCTTTTGTGCGATGGAGTGATTAGCTTCCATGTGTGACGCATACCACCCCCTGCCAACCAGAATTTCACCGTTTTATCCGCCAGTCAACATCCGATATTGTTTCTGACGGACGGACCAATGAGGCTCCTATACCACTTGACAGTATAAGTTTGGAGCATAACTCAATAGCGTGAACCTCATGGGCTAAGTGCCCATTGCAATAAAGCTTCTGGTGTTGGGTCTATAGACACCTTGTCAGTTGTCGATTCGTCAATATATCACTGCAGGTTCCTGGGATCACTGCAAGGGATGCCATCAATCCATTGCTTTCGGTCTGGAAAGAGAGTTTTGAATTTTGCCCCGAAGCAATGCTTCTTGATCTAATGCAGAAACCGAATTTAGTAGGCTAGTATGCCTGGAGTTGGCATCTAGCAGCCCAGTAATGGGCTTTATTCGAAGGATGCTTTCGCAAGCTGCCTTCTAAATGAATAAATGCAGCGGTGTTAGTTCAAGGATCATTTCAATAGCTGCAGTGGCACACCTACGCAAGGCATCCGTCAACACCAGATATAATAGTCTCTGCAACTTGCTACACTTAGAGGCGGCGGTGACCTGTTGTATCTTTGGTCACCAGACAAGGGCAGCGTAGGTTACAACAGGTCTGACCATCATGGTAAAAATCCACATGATGTTTCTGGGGGTTAGAGTTATAATAAAAATAATCATTACAAATTTAATAATTAGCAATTTAGCTTATTACAAAAAATGATCTTTAGTTAATTTAAATTACAAAATCCACCTAAAACTAAAAACGAAAAACGAAAACGAATAAAATATTTAACGCTTAAACACAGAAATAGAACGCATTAGTTACGGTTCGCTTGATTTAATAAAGGCAATCCCGATAATTCGGACCTGAAAGTGACACATGTTAAAACCAGTTTACGGGAATACACTAACGACATGTGAATGCCTGGATACCCTAAATCCATTGAAAAATGAGGAAAAAAAGGTTTGATGATTTTTGGGAGAATGTATATAACTGACAGAAGGAGGCGTGGCAGACCCCACGAAGTATACATATATATTCTATATAGTCAGTATACTATATAATTAAATTTACGGTGTGTCATTTGTACTAAATTCATATTCAATACTCCAATATTGAACGCTGAGATTTCCTGAACTATAAGTGCTAGGCAAGCCGTTTTTGAAATGTGTGTACCATATGCAGATCAAGTTTGTTTCAAATCTTAGATGCCACAACCATTCCGCCCACTATGAACATAAATATAATACATTGACCAATTAAAGACATACAAATCCATCTACGTAAATTCTGTTTTCAGTAGTTTGTAGGTCTATACCATACACGCCTCATTTACGCCCTAATCGATAAAAACCAAATAACAAGCGTAATGTTGAACATAGAAAGTTGTTCTTTGAACATACTCTCTTCTATTGTAATTAACTGTCCTGAAAAGCGCATTGAAATCAAGTCTTTGTTTTTGAACTTTTAAGTTTAACTATTGTGTAGCTTATATCTCCTGTGTTTATTAACCGATTTCAATGCGCTTTTCAGGATAGTTGAATATAATACAAAAGAGTTTATGTTCCAAATAACAACCTTCTATGCTTAATATTACGCTTGTTACTTAACTTTTTATGTTAAAAATTCGAGGTTGTGTGAGTTTTATTGATTTTTGGGCGTAAAGGGGGCGTGGCATCCAATTTTCGAAACAAACTTGATCTGCGTAAGATAATTACCTACCAATGCCAACCAAAACGGCAGCTCTAGCTTTTGTGGTTGCTGAGATCGACGCGTTCATCCAAACAGACGGACAGACAGACAGGGCTAAATCGACTCAGCTCGTCTCCCTGATCAAGAATATATATGGTTTGTGGGGTCTGCCACGCCTCCTTCTGCCTGTTACATACATTCGCACAAAGTTAATAACCCTGTTTTCCCCATTTTTCAAATGGGCACAGGGAATAAAAAATCACTGTAGTGAGCTAAAAATCTGCCAAACTGTCTGCCAATAATGTAGTAACATAGGTAGTAACCATGCACAGTGGGTCCAAAACAATGACCCACAAAATTTCAATAAAGCTTCGGCGCCTCAATAATTGATACCCGATTTTGAAGTATTCAAAAGCGCTGAGTTCAAAAATGAAGACACAAAAAAAATTAATTGAGCATCGGGGAGTATATTTTGATTTTTTTTTAATTTTGCGCAGTCTAAACTATCATATCATCTGAAGTAACCCACTCATTAGCATAATCTATGCTTTAAAACAACTGACTTAATTTATTAATAGTAACTAACATTTATTAATTTTGGAAAATAAAATATGCCTAGCACACCACCCCCCCTCTGCCTAGTGTGGCTAACTATTTGTGGTATATCTTGACTGTTTCTTATCCGATCGTACCGCAATTCACAGCGTCGCATGCTACAAGCATGCCAAATTACAAGTCTATAGCTTTTAAACTGTGGCTGCAGTAGCATTTTGCGATTTGCGTGGAAAGGGGGGGAAGTATCCAAAATCCAAAATAAACTTGATCGGCTTACTGAATAGGAGAACCTAGATCCCGAATATGGTGTCTCTAGCTCTTATAGTTGCTGAGATCTAGGTGTTCATACAGATGGACAGACGGACGGACGGACGGCCATGGCTATATCGACTCGGCTTGTAGTCCTGATCAAGAATATATATACTTTATGGGGCGTGGCACGCTTCCTTCTGGGTGTTACACACATTTCCTCTTTGCACTAAGTTAGAAATCACCCAAAATACGAGTTATATCTGACAAAGTTAAAATTTTTAAGTGTGCTGTTTCTATGGCCATAGATGAATATTATATTATATTATATATATTATTTATTTTATTTATTATTATATTTATTATTTAAGAATTCTCTACTTTTTTATATTGCTAAACAAGCGATTGTGCCCACTGTGCTTTGTTCGTTTATCGCTGTGTCCTGTTGGCGTTAAGGCTAGGGTACAGATATTTACCAAAATGTGCTACGAGTCGCTTTGTTTCATTGTTGTTGTTGTTTCTGCTGTTGTTGCTGTTGTTGTTGCTGTTGGTAAAGCTCTCCCTTTTTCCTTTTCCAAGCCAATGGTTAATTGCCAAGTCAACTGGCAGCTTCTAGCGATGCGAGAGAGAGAGAGAGAGAGAGAAAGAGAGAGACAAAGAGAGAAAGAGGGACATCATGGGTGTATGTCAGTGCTGGCACCTTAGCCACTTTTCTTTTGAAAATTCTATTAGTTCTATTAATTTAGCCATTTTTTCGTCTCTGTTTTTTTTTTTTTATTATTAGAATTATTAATATTTCGATATTGGAACTTGGTAAAAAACAAATTATGGAATTCTATCAAGATTTTAATGTAAATTGAAATCTAGGTATTTGTTTTAAATTAAAAATAAGCATTATAAATTTAAAATTAAATTAATGAAAATTATATTAAAGAAAATATAAAAGGTAATATAAAATATAAAAATAAAATATAAAATTATAATATGTATATAAAAATAAAATTAGTGTTTGGAGGAGGTGTTGGTTTACACCACCTTTCGCGCTTATTATTATTATAAAGTATATCAATTTAAATAAGACGCGTGCGAATTTAGGTTTATGACCTTGTATTTTCGGTTTTCGCTATAGAAGTGTATTACACTATGAATGCATAATGTGTAAGTGTTGTGCAATGCCATGCAGTTGACATTAACAGGAGCAGGTTCATGCGGTAACATTGCATTTTGAGTATAACATGTGATTAAATTTTGCGTTAATGTAATCAATTAAATGCGCAATGTAAATATCATGTAAACTAATCTGCTGTCTGCTGCGAATAAATAGTAAAAAAAATACAAACCATTCATTAATATCCGAATATGTTAGAGTTACGGAAAACAGAGATATTGAAAATGTTCACATTATTATATTTTTGTTTATATCATTGTATTTTTTTCCATTTTAGCCGTTAAGATTGATATTATAAATTGATTTGTCTAATATAACGAATTATTTATCTAGATGTCTAGAAAAAACGAAGGGATTACTGCTTAGCCATTTTCTAAGCCATTTTAGCCACTTTTTCTTTTAATTGTAGTCCCTTTGGACTCAAAAAATCTGCCAACACTGACTGGGTGTATAAGAGCAAGAGAGAGAGAGAGAGAGAGCAACAGAGAGAGCGAGAGAGAGAGAGAGAGCAAGAGAGAGAGAGAGAGAAAGTGCGTTGTACCGAGTATAGGTCTCTGGTCCAGGCTAACCATTGATGACGTCCATCCACCACAGGCGAGGTCGAATTTTTTGGATTGTAATTGTCGTCATACAGCCAACCTCTTCCTCAAATTGAACGTTTAAGCCCATCGTCATCTTTATCCGCCGTCTGGGCGCATCGCATTGTTGGTTAAATGATTAGTGTGTTGTTCATTATTGCGTTCAAAGAAAGTAATAATCAAACAAAGCCCATACACCACCCCTACCCCCCCCCCCCCCTGGCACTACCCTACCTAAATAGGCAAAAAAAACGAGATACAAATAGGGCTGTATCCGGGTTGAGCCACCCTAAAGTTTTAATAGTTTGCATCCAATAAGTGTAGTATCAAAACGGAAACCTCAGTGCAAAATGCTCAAGAAAATAGACATGCATATCTCCAATACTACATATATACTAATACAGTGGTTATTTTATTTATTTATTTTTTTGTAATATAAAATAGTTTATTTTATTTTTATGGCATACTATTAAAATAATGTAGTAATTTCTGACATAGTGAATTAAAATAATTCCATGATAAACATATAAGCATAAATATATACTAATACAATGTTCCTTTTTTTTTTTTAATTTTTGATTTTATTTTAATGGTATACCATTATTGTAATCTAGTTATTTCTACCATAGTGAATTATAATAATTTCATTATATATATATACAAGTGTATATATTTAGTCATATTAAATAGGGTTATTGGATACCGTGCTTTTTTTATAAGTAATTTACTAACAGATCATGAGCCTTCTGCTAATTTCTCTCAGTGTAAATTAGCAGATTTTTATTAAATAAATATATCATACAAAGCGTGGCAATGCTTCTTTTTTCCTTTTTGTGTATGTCATGTTTTAAATGGCAATGCCTTCAATATTGTTTCATGAATATCTTCTGTGTTTATTGACTGATGTGTGGCGTGGGATCAAAAATTTTGAACAAACCTTATTTGGGTATGGTATAGACCTACTAACTGCTGAAGACAGAATTTATGTAACTAGACTTGCGTCGCTTAAATTGGTCAATGTATTCTATTTATGTTCATAATGGAGGGCAGGGCCGAGGCATCTAAAATTTGAAATAAACTTGATCTGCGTATGGTAAACATCTTCCAAAAACCCTAATCGGCAGCTCTAGGTTATATAGTTGCTGAGATCGACGCGGACAGACGGACGAACGGACAGCTCGTCTCCCTGATCAAGAATATATATAATTTGTAGGGTCTGCCACGCCTGCTTCTGTCTGTTACATACATTCTGACAAAATTATTAACCCTGTCTTACCCATTTTTCAATGGGTACATGGTATCAAAATGCAACGCTGCTAATTTAACTTCATCAACAAAGTTACGCCCTCTTTGGTAGTATTAGTGTTAAAGGGAGTACAATGAGTGTGGCTCACCGACAAACACGCACGCGTGCCCAAAACCCGCACACACGCACACACACACACACACACATACACCCCATACCTTAGAACATAAACTGCAGGATCTCAGGATCAGCGGTGGTAGGTCAGTTGGCACACACAAACACAAATATCTTCGTTATTTCGTTTTGACGCCCTAAAAAGGGAAAGGAATAGAGAAAAAAAAGAATTGTTATTCAACATGGAGTGGGTATCCCTTTGATTGTTTTTTGGGATTTCCATTATTTCGTCTCAATGATTTTGAATTCATGAAAATTGTCGTAACATTTGTTATATAATAATTTAATTTTACTTGCTTTAGCCAACCCTAGGTTTAATTGCACTGCAAATTCGAGTTGGGCTTTTCAAATGGGTGTAGTCATAGGGCACAGGATTATACGAACTTCGGGACTTATAAAAAAAACCAAAAGTTTATAGTTTTACAACTATCGGACAGATTATTGAGGAGCTGTTGGCTTTCTCCAAAAAGCGCTATTTCTTCTGGTAACATTGATTTTTTTCTGGATATTTTCCCTCTTAGCCTGGTAACATTGATTTCTTCAGGATATTTTCCTTGCTAATCTGGTAACATTGATTTCTTTTGAATATTTTCCTTATAATCGTGTACGATTGATTTCTTCAGGATATTTGCCTTTCTAACCTGGTAACATTGATTTCTTCTAGATATTTTTCTTCCTAACCTGGTAACATTGTTTTCTTCTGAACATTTGCGTTGCTAACCAGGTAACATTGATTTTTTTAAAGATATTTTCCTTGCTAACCTGGCAACACTTACCTTCCGGGTTTATGTGAAGCTTAGGGGTTCTAGAGGGTGCTTTTTATACCCTGTGCCCATTTGAAAAATGGGAAAAACAGAGTTAATAACTTTGTCAGAATGTATGTCTGTCTGTCTGTCTGTCTGTCTGTCTGTCTGTCTGTCTGTCTGTCCGTCTGTCCGTCTGTTTGGATGAACGCGTCGATCTCAGCAACTACAAAAGCTAGAGATGCCGTTTTGGTATAGATAGGTAGTTATCATACGCAGATCAAGTTTGTTTCGAAAATTGGATGCCACGCCCCCTTTACGTCCAAAAATCCATAAAACTCAAACAACCTCGTGTTTTTTAACATAAAAAGTTGAATAACAAGCGTAATATTGAACACAGAATGTTGTTATTCGGAACATATACTCTCTACAATTATATTTAACTGTCCGGTAAAGCGCATTCAAATTGATTAATAAACACAGGAGATATAAGCTACACAATAGTTGAACTTAAAAGTTCAAAAACAAGCGAAATATTGAACATAGAAGGTTGTTATTTGGTTTATATACTCTCTTCTATTATATTTAACGCATTAAAATCGGTAAATAAACAAAGTAGATATAAGCTACGCAATTGCCGGCGCGGCCCAGCAGCGCATCTCAGCTGGCGTACGTAAATATGGAAAAAGAAGAAGTACTGCTGATACGCTTAGTGTGACAGTTTTATAAAATTGTATACAAAATAAAAGGCACAGGGTATTCTACAGTCGGGCCCGTCCGACTGATCTGCCCCGTCCAAATTTTTATACCATATCTTAGTGGAAATTACTTGTGAGAGGCGTGACAGACCCAACGCAATACTATATACATTCTTAATCAGTACGATGAGCTGAGTCGATATAGGCGAGTAGATATATTCGATATAGAACCGATATTACTTATAAGATGGAAATAAAGAGATTTGTCCCTTTTTTAAATTTTATAAATTTGCACGGGCCCGACTGTAGAATACCCTGTACCCTTTAATGGCCGCGCTGCTAGAGGGCGAGCGAGTTGCTGCCAGCAATATTGTTTCGCTAATAACTCCTTCAATGCGCTTTTTAGGATAGTTAAATATAATGAAAGAAAGTATATATTCTTAATAACAACATTCTATGTTCAATATTACGTTTGTTATTCGGTTTTTATCGATTAGGGCGTAAAGGGGGCGTGGCATCAACGATCGCCTAATTCCCAGCCCATGTATTATAATAAATATAATATAATCGATACCCAGGAAACACCACTAGGAGGGCAATGGTATATCGGGATATTATTATATGTAGCATAGCCTACTTCTACTTACATACATATACATCAAAATTAAATTTAAAAACAAAAATAAATATCTTTAATTAATCATAATTCTTGTAATAATGGACCGATATAATTGAAATTTGCAAAATGGGTATATATTAATCATTCATATATTAATCATCTCCACAGTTCGTAGAAGAAACAATTTACTTAGATAAATTTATATGTCTTAAATTGATCAATGTATTATATTTATGGCCATTGTTCGCGGTAGGGGCGTGGCTTCCAAAAATTGAAATAAACTTGTTCTGCGTATGGTTTCCTTTCAAAAATGACCAAAACGGCTGCCCTAGCTCTTATAGTTGGTGAGATCGACGCGTTCATACAGACGGACAGACGGACAGACAGACAAGGCTAAATCAACTCGTCTTGTCCTCCTGATCAAGAATATGTATACTTTGTGGGGTCTACCACGCCTCCTTCTGCCTGTTGCATACATTCTGACAAAGTTAATAACCCCGTATTTCCCATTTTTCAATGGGTACAGGGTATAAAAATGGGAAAAACTGGGTTAATAACTTTGTCAGAATAAATGTAATAAACAGAAGGAGGCGTGGCAGACCCCAAAAAGTATATATATTCTTGATCAGGGAGATGAGCGGAGTCGATTTAGCGATGTCTGTCTGTCTGTATGAACGCGTCGATCTTGGCAACCACAACCGCTAGAGCTGCCGTTTTGGTTGCTATTGGTAGGTAATTATCTTACGCAGATCAAGTTTGTTTCAAAAATTGGATGCCACTTCCCCTTTACGCCCAAAAATCAATAAAACTCACACAACCTCGTGTTTTTTATCATACAAAGTCTACAAGCGTAATATTAAGCATTGAATGTTGTTATTCGGAACATATACTCTCTTCTATTTTATTTAACTATCGCATTGAAATCGGTTAATAAACGCAGGATAAATTTAATTTGTAGTTTTTAAGAGTACGAGAGTGGGCTGATAAGTAATAAAAAAAAAACTAAAAAAAAGTTAAAAAAAAAATCAATGTGACCGAATTTTACTAACCTTTTCGTAGCATCAGCTAATAAGTTGCGCTGTCCAAAAAAATTATTAAACTTAAAAAAAAAACGTTTTTTTCTTACCGAGGACGATAACTTATCAGCCCACCCTTGTATCTTCAGTATGATCAGCAGGATGAGCACCTGTTCAGGCCGATCCATCAATCAAAACTGAGGATATATCATATCATTCTTTGAAACTGTCAACGTCAATCAACCGATCAACGATACCCAAGTACTTTCTACATTCATATATTTGTGACAAGGATAAATAAATAAACTTGTTTTACTTTTTATTAGATATGTTCCCCTGATAAAAACATTCGAATAATAAGATCAAAATCTACACTTAATATATATTCAAAGAAACAGCAGATGTTTAGAGTTGTATATGTTACTTAAATTTGGGCTTATCCCACAAAAAAATATTCTAAATATTCGACTTTTTACTACATGAATAAATAATAAATATACAATTACGATGATTATTAATTATATACTACACTGTTGTTAACCATTTTATGGAGCAAACATTTTAATATTTTGTGGATTAAAAGCAATATAATATATACATATAATATATTATTTATAATATAATAAATAATTTGTGGGGTCTGCCACGCCTTCTTTTGCTTGTTATAAAGTTTAGCAATTTTAAACCCTTAGTATACTTCCTACCTAACAAAATGAAGTCTACGGGCAACAGACAGACATACGAACGGACAGACGGAGGAACGGACAGACGGACGAACAGAGAGACAGAATATGTGGGATCTGCCACTCCTTTTATAGGGTTTTTCGGTTACTTCATAGTAGATATGTTTCTTTTGTTGACTTCTTTTGGATGTTCGAATTTAAATTAAAAAATTGGGACGGGGCAGATCAGTCGGACGAGACAGATCAGTCGGACGGGCCCGACTGTAGAATACCCTGTGCCTTTTATTTTGTATACAATTTTATAAAACTGTCACACTAAGCGTATCAGCAGTACTTCTTCTTTTCCCATTTTTACGTACGCCAGCTGAGCTGCGCTGCTGGGCCGCGCTGCCAATTGCGTAGCTTATATCTACTTTGTTTATTTACCGATTTTAATGCGTTAAATATAATAGAAGAGAGTATATTATATATACCAAATAACAACCCTCTATGTTCAATATTTCGCTTGTTTTTTAACTTTTAAGTTCAACTATTGTGTAGCTTATATCTCCTGTGTTTATTAATCAATTTGAATGCGCTTTACCGGACAGTTAAATATAATTGTAGAGAGTATATCGCCTGTTTACCAGAAGAGTGTCATAACTCAAAAAAACAACATTCTGTGTTCAATATTACGCTTGTTATTCAACTTTTTATGTGAAAAAACACGAGGTTGCTTGATCTGCGTAAGATAACTACCTATCTATATCTATGGCATCTTTAGCTTTTGTAGTTGCTGAGATCGACGCGTTCATCCAAACAGACGGACAGACGGACAGACAGACAGACAGACAGACGGACATCGTTAAATCGACTTAGCTCGTCTCCCTGATCAAGAATATATATACTTTGTGGGGTCTGCCACACCTCCTTCTGCCTGTTACATACATTCTGACAAAGTTATTAACCCTGTTTTTCCCATTTTTCAAATGGGCACAGGGTATAAAAAAACAATACCCCAACATTAAGCTCTATATTTTATTTATATCTATATTTTATTAATATCTATATTTTATTAATATCTATATTTTATTTATATCTATATTTTATTTATATCTATATTTTATTTATATTTGTTAGACCCTTCACTTTAAAAACGTAAAAAGGATCTATTAACTTAGTGCAAAGAGGAAATGTGTATAACACCCAGTAGGGGGCATGGCAGACCCCATAAAGTATATATATTCTTGATCAGGACGACAAGACGAGTCGATAAAGCCATGTCCGTCTGTCCGTCTGTCTGTATGTCTGTATGAACAACTAGATCTCAGCAACTATAAGAGCTAGCGACACCATGTTCGGGATTTAGGTTCCCCTATTCAGCAAGCAGCACGAGTTTTAAATTTTGGATACCTCCCCCCCTTTCCTAGCAAATCGCAAAAAGCTTCTGCAGCCACAGTTAAAAAGCTATTGACTTGTAATTTGGCACGCTTGTAGCTTATTGCATTTTCTATCGACGCTGTGATATGCCACAAATAGTTAGCCACACTAGACAGAGGGGGGTGGTGTGCCATGCATACCCGCGTAGCTGTGTGCGTGTGCCTCTGATTGTGTTTGTGAGTGCATACACT